>JAHPZR010021714.1:10000-16734 GCA_019787425.1 Platygyra sinensis
CTCCTGGAAAAAGCTGATCAGCACCACACAGTCGACAGTAATCTGTACCACGGCTCGTAACAATGCATATAAAGCTGGTAGAAGGTGTTCTAAAACTTGTCGTGTTCGGAAGAAATTTTTGGCAACCAATAGCGATGTACTCATGTGGTTAAAGCACTGCACTTACGTGAAAAGTATAGTCTTTTGAGCTTCGTCTTGAGTATGTGTGGCTGCGAAAACTAAAAACAGAAATATTCTTTCAAGGACAACAACTTCATTCATTTCTGTCTGTGCATGTTCTTCCTGAAAATGTCATTGTTTTAAGGTAGCTCAAAACAGTTTCAAGCACTTTCCAAGACGTAGATTTTTGATGGGTCATAATTACCACTCTTTATCAATTGATGCTACAATCATGGTTTCAAAAAACTGCCCAATCACAAGTGAACACGTTGGTATTATTTTCGTGACACAATAGGTTATCATAGCAACACTGTGCCCTGCTAAAAAACACCCTTAATTTCAGCTTTAAGCTAATTTTTTTTTTAACTTTGCCGAAAGTTACATCTTATCCTGCTTATCAAAATTCTGTCAGTAATAAGAAAAAATTTCACTGTGCCGTTTTTGAAATGTAACCGCTTAGAGCTGAAATTAAGGGTGTTTTAACAGTTTATAGCGTTTCTATGGTAACCTATTGTGTCACAAAAATAATATCAACGTGGTCACCAGTGATTGTGCAGTTTTTTGATAACACGTTTGTAGCATAAATTGATAAAGAGTGGTTATAATGGCACATCAAGATCTAAGTCTTGGAATGTGTTGGAAACTGTTTTGAGCCTGCCCACCTTAAATGCGTATGTTTTAATAGTTTAAAGGAGTTATGACAGGAAAACCTGAAGGAGTTATTTTTCTTTTCCTCCCGGTGGCCTCTAGACCATTTCCTGGTGGTCACGAGTTTTATTTGTCTCTGAGATAAAATTGCATCTTCGTGGTGGGGATGGCCCTCTTACTCGAAAAAACCGAGACCGCAAATATTATCTTTAGAAGGCATACGTTTCTCGCGTATGAAATCCGGTCTTTCCAACTGGTGCCGAATGGGAATCGTATTAAAGACCATTTTCCAGCACTCTTGATAAAAAATTGTGCTTAAAGTTTCACTCTAAGTATCTTCAGTCGTACAGAACCAAGATATTACTTAAAATTGTCGAAAAATGCAGATTTTTCAACATTAAACGACGCATTTTTGAAACGTCTGCCATACTTTTTCAAACTAAAATCGCCACCTAGTGCTTGCGTAGCATAATTTTATTATAAGAAACCTTTTGGAAATTCGGTGAACTTACATAACAATCTTTAACAAAACGTGATCATTATTTAAAAGTCTCTTTCAACAAAAAAAAATCTTTTGGGTTTTGGCTTTTGCTAAGTTAAGCTCTCATCAACGCTCTAGTAATCACCAGGATTTTCCTGCCATTTTTGAAGACAATCATAAAAGTATTTTGTTTTGTCTAATTTGAGATAACCGCTTCATTACCAGAAATCCGAGTCTTATTGCGTCACGAAAACCGCACGTCAATCAAATGGAACTTTAAAAATGGCGTCCCGATGCTATAAAGAAATGTATGGGATCTGAAACAAAATCTCAATTTTCGCTAGCTTAAATAAATTAATTTCGATGTGCCGACCTTTCGCTGATAAATAATATGCAACTGCTCTACAAAGCGAAGGTTTTTTTACTGTTTCGCTCATTCTTCGGGCCGCCAAATAGCATCAAAATAACAAGGATTTATGGTTGTACTTGCTTACTAGTTTCATCAAAATACCTCCACTTACCTTGACTTCAAAGCTCTGTGCTGCCCGTGTGTTTCAAGCTTCCATCGGTGCCGACCCCTCAAAATTTTCCTCAAATTACGGTCGTTTTAAGCAAGTAAAATAAATCCTTTCATGATAAAACAGAAGGCCGCCCAGCAACACCAAAAAAGTGCTTCATCACGAATGGTTATAGCCTTCTCTGAGGGTACGAATGTCCTGCAGGATGCGAAGAAACGCGAAGAACAACCACTTTCCATCGCGCAAAAATCCACCATATTTACTTCAGCTTAGCCTCCTGGCAGTTTCACATGTTCTACCGCTGTCTAAGTATCTACAGGCTCAAAAATGCGAAAAATCGCGCGAAATTACGAATGGTAATATATGGGAAGACTTAATTCACTTATTGAATTCCGGCACTGAGAATGTCTCATGTTTTGCTCGATTTCGAAAAGAAAGCCCTTGATTTTAAGCTTCAAGTCACTGATTCCCCGTTGTCTTATATACATCAGCAGCACAGTAGACAAGCTGAAATTGCTCTGTCAATATACATCCCATATCCAATTCTGAAGAAATGGCATGAGCTTGTTGGAATCAAAGACGAGAGAGGAAATGAGTTGAACTACATTGACCTTCTTAATTTTTGGATTCCTGGTCAATGGTTCAAAATAAGCAAGGACAACGGATCAAGAATCCAAGGAAGATCTTTTCTTTTTCCTATTCTCGGCATACATTATATCAACAGTGCTTAACCTGTGAAGCACATCACAGAGCGATAAGCGCCGCCATATTAGATTTTATTGTTCTAGAGTGTAACATGATATACCGCTGACAATTTTTAGCGGGCTCGAAATGTCCGTGATTTCTGGTAATGTTTGTGCTTTGTGCAGGCGTAATTCGTGATTATCTGCTCTAAAATAATATTTTCAGCAAAAGCAGACCATTATCTTTCAGTTTACATTGCAGTAAATATGTTTTCCTGCTCATGACGTTTCAAAGTATTGCACACATTGGCAAGAGTGCCTCTTTATATATCGAAGGTACAATAGTTACCGTGGTCAAATTTCATTCCGATCAGCTTTCCACTGTTTTGATTGTCCTTTGCAGCTGTAGACTGTTTAAGGACCGCCATCTGAACAGGTAGTGGAAGGTTGCTTGGTGCAAGCTTTGGAACTTCTGTTGGAAATGGGAGATTAAAAACCACGATATTCAATTAAGGTTGTGTGTAAACGACAGAAAATGCTTTCGCATAGTTAGTATAGAACGAAGAATCATACAGCGGTAAAAATTTCACTATAAGTACAACTATAAGGCTAAGCCTTAGAGCATAACTTACTCTACTTTATTTTTATCCTTGCTAAAAAAACTAATCAAACTGGATAAATGACCAAATGGTAAGCTTCATTTCTGTAGACATCTCAGTCACTTACAGCCTAATAGGCTACCAGTGTAAATGTCACATATCCACTTAGTAAAACACTGGATTATGTTATACCCCACCACTTTCTCATCGGGCCAATTAATTTAATTATATTAAGTTGGTGTCCAACACCAATTAATTCAGGTCTCTAACACTGATAACCTGAATAAAGTAATTGCGGATATCGATCTATGTAAAATCAACATGCATGCGGTCCTCAGACCCGTCTTAAATTCGTACAAAAAATACCATTTTAGGTATTTTCAAGGAACTAGCTTCCCTTTCCGAAGCAATGCACCGTTGATGGAGTTCTTTCAGCACATGGATAAAAGTTGGAGAAGCAATGAGACTTTTTGATTTTCAATCTAAGAGTCTCCTCCTTTGAATGAGTCCTAGTAAATAATCTATTCAAAACATACAGAGAGATACAGACCCAAAAATGGATTGCTGTTATAACTGACCTTCGTCTTGGGTATTATCTTCTGCCATCCTTGACTTTTATCTAAGAACCTTCTTGAAATCAGGGAGTTTCCAACCTCTAAATCAAACTTTTTATTTCACCACTAGAAGGCAAGGAACAAAAGAAAGACTTACTCAGTTCAAGTTGTTATTAGACGTTACATTTGAAATTCGCTATTTTTATGCTTTGTTTTGGCTTCGCCCAAGACGATAGGTAAAAGTGAATTTCCTATTAGCTAACGACCTTTATCACTATTGTAAAGTTTTTCTTTTAGTTGAACGGGATCAGCCCCACCTCGCTAGAGCTTGCAAGCACCATATTTATCATCTTGTATTGAGGGAAAAAGTTTTATAATCTACGTTGTATGATTATTGTCTTGGAGGAGAAATCAACAAATGCTCTATTTTTCAAATCCCCGCAATTTACTCTGTTTGACCCGTTTGCATAAACTATTGTTGTGAAATGTCTGGATATCCCCAAGAGCAGTTGTTACAATTGATAACATGCTTTCATTGTCACACAAAAACAAAATAAAATAAAAAACCGTCCAATGGATTAATCCTTCTACTGTCGAATTTTCCCCCAAAAATGTTAAACCAGTTATTTGGCTGCCATGACGCTGAATGAGAATGGCAAAATTTTCTTTGACTTCTGTGCGTCAACTAGGCTTGTAATAGGGGGAACACTCTTCCCGCATAGGAAGTCCCACAAGCTCATATGGAGATCCCCTGATGGGACCTCTGGGAACTACATCGACCATGTGGCTATAAACAGAACATGGAAAAGCTCACTACGGGACATTAGGGTGAAACGCAGTGTAGATGTCGGATCAGACCACCACCTTGTTGTGGCTGAGGTCAAGATAAACTGAAGCGATTGCCTGTGAAGAAGCCTAGGTCAACACGAAGGAAATACTGTACATACAGGCTCAGGGACAAAAACGTGAGAGAGGATTTCGTCATTGCGCTGGCCAACAGGTACGATGCCCTCTATATAATGGATTGGATGATGAAGAGGAGGCAGTGCAGGATGTTGAGCAGGAGTGGAGTAAGGTCAAAGAAATGTATATCCACCTGCGAGGAAGTACTTGGCAAGATCAGGAAAGAGAGGAAGGCATGGATGAGCGAAGACACCTGGAAATATGTTGAGGGAAGGCGTGCCCTGAAAGCAAAGCTATAAGCTGCAAAGACCAGAAAGCAGAGGCTGGCTGCAACAAACATGAACAGCAAAAAGAATCATGAGATGAAGAGAAGCTGAAAGAGGTGGGGAATTGATGAAATTGCACAAGAAGCAGAGGTAGCAGCAGAGCAAAGGGATATGAAGAAGGTTTATGACAGCGCAAGACCGCTTAGTGGGCGAAGAACTACCCAGAGAAAACTGGTCAATGATAGAAACGGAGTGGTCCTGACCAGAATAAACCAACTTAATCAATGGTTCAGTTCTTACTGAGGGGCCACTGCTAGACATCCGAACACGACATGTCACCATGACAGAGGTAAAGCAATCATTGAAAGCTCTGAAGAACGGGAAAACTGCTGGGTGTGACAACATCCCCCCAAAGGTCTGAAAGAAGGGAGGACTGGTTTCATCCAAGGTGCTCCACTCCCTGCTCAATAAGATTTGGAATTAGGAGGTCATCCCTAAGGATTGGAAGCTGGGCCTCCTGGTTAAACCTCCCAAGAAGGGAGATCTGTCCCTATGTAAAAACTGGAGAGGCATTATGCTCCTCTCTGTTGCAAGCAAAGTTTTTTGTAAGATTTTGAAGGATTCTCTTGATGACAGACTTCGAGATGAGCAAGCTGAACTTCGCAAGGGGAGATCCTGCTGTGACCAGATTGCTACACTCAGGATTATCGTGGAGCAGACCATGGAATTGAACACTGGGCTTTATCTGTTTTTTAAAGATTTTAAAAAAGGCTTTTGATTCTGTGGATCGGAAGGTGCTATGGATGATCTTCGTGCACTCGGCATCTCTGAGAAAATCGTGAGGATGATCCGGATCTTTTACGATGGCTTCCAAGCAAGGGTTTTGCATGATGATGATGATGATGATGATGATGATGATGATGATGATTATGATGATGATGATGATATGACAGAACCCTAAGCCTGAGTGCTGGGGTCCGCCAGGGGTGCCTGCTCAGCCCCCTTCTCTTTCTACTGGCGCTGGACTGGGTATCTCGTCAAGCCCTTGGTGATAATGAGACAGGGATCCAACTTACCCTGTTGCGGACGTTAGAGGACTTGGACTTTGCGATGACATGGTTTTGCTGAGCTAGAAGATCGCTCACATGCGACAGAAGTTCGAGACGCTGCAAGGACAAGCTACCACCCAAGCAGCCAAAACCAAGGAGATGAGTGTTCGGTCCCCGGCAAACACGGGTACCATCAGCTGTGGGGGAGAGAGCCCGGAGAGGGTAACAGCCTTCACATACCTCGGCAGCCTTATCGCCACCACTGGCGGCACAGAGGAGGATGTTGAGGCCAGATGCAGGAAGGCACAAACTGCTTTCTCCATTTTAAGACCAATATGGAGATCAAAATTCATCTCTGTGCAGACAAAGATAAGGATCTTCGATTCCAACGTGACGTCGGTTCTGCTGTATGCGTCTGAGACCTGGAGACTAACAAAGAAGATCATTGCCCAACTCCAGACTTTTACCAATCGTAGGCTCCGGTGTATCTTGGGGATGTGGTGGTCAAAAAAGATCTCCAATGAGGAGTTGTGGCAGCGAGCCAAGCAAGAGAGGATTGAAGTTACCATACGGATACGTAAATGGAGATGGATTGGCCACGTTCTGAGGAAACCTGCCGCCAATATCACCCGCCTGTACCTTGAGTGGAACCATCAGGGGGCTATGAGGAAAGGCAGACCAAAGAAGTCATGGAGGAGAACCATACGGCAGGAGCATGAGGACTTGGGGATATCATGGAATCAAGTGAAACGGACTGCACAAAACCGGGTCCGATAGAAAGCTGCAGTGCAGGCCCTATGCTCTGGACGGAGCGAAGAGGACTAAACTATATGACTCCGAATGAGCTTAAGTTTTTTTTTCTTTTCCTGAAGAA
>JAHPZR010021718.1:0-5000 GCA_019787425.1 Platygyra sinensis
CATGTAATATGCGGTGTCGGAGAACTAGACTGCGAGCAGTCTCTCTTTTGCTCGAAAATCCGTAGGAGCCCGACGGATTTTCGAGCAAAAGAGAGACTGCTCGCAAGTCTATCGGAGATCAGGAGTGCCTCAGCAACAGAAGTCACAGAACGAAGAGGATTTTTCTCGACTCGAATTCAGCTTTACATTGTACAGGATCCATGGTTTCAGTCAAGGTCAAATTCTTCGTAGTGTTTTATATATAAGGGAAGCTAGGGTTCTTTGAAACGTTTTTCTTCAATAAAAGGACGAATTCTTCATCGTCTACTGTTTCCTCGTTTTCAAGGATTTTCGAAGTGGTATCTTTTCTGAAAACTGGCGGGATTAAGTTGCCGTCGTAGTGTAACCTGCGATCAGGCGTCCTTTCTTTTTCGCGCGGGAAGGTACGCCTGATACAATTACTTGACTATTTGTCTGTTTGCTAGTCCAGAATCTGGACTTTTCTCTGATTGGTCAAGAAACAAAAGGTAAATATAGAACTAAGCCATGATTGGTTACCTGTGTGGCAGTGTGAAAATGCCGCGAGCGGATGGCGACTGATGAGGCGAGCGAAGACAGCAAGTTTTGTTAGCTTTAACATAGTTAATAGACGATGGCTTTAAATGCTTCTCTTGAGAGTTTTGTTGTTTTGTCCGTGCTACCGACGGAATTCAGCAAGAGCGCTATATATCAGTTAATTCCAAAAGTGCTGTTTTATATGGGCAATACAGCCAACGCCACATCAAAATTCAAAAACCACCGTTGCTTTTTGTTGGCTTACAAAAGAGAGACGGTACCTTTAACCAATTCACACGCTAGACACACAAGGATAGCATTTCTTGTTCTGCCTCTGAAACTTACTCATTTACGAACGAAACAGGAGGATGCGTTTTACAAAATTAACCATATTTTACTCGGCTGTACTGTAAGTACTGTATGTAAAATCACGCTGTTCGTGCCTTGTGTAATTATCTGATGGCATCGCCGACATTCTCGCTGACAGATATTTTTATTAGGGGGCGGCAGACGAATAGTCAAGTAATTGTATCAGGCGTTCCTTCCCGCCGCGAAGAAAAAGGACGCCTGATCGCAGGTTAGTCGTAGTGTTGCTTAACAAGCTTAGGCGAGTGAAACGCGACGCCGGTCTCGCCTCAGCCTTTATGCGGATGTGCCGTCCCCGTCGCCACCTCCCGTGGCCGTGCTTAAGGGTCTCTTTTGTCGGTTCGCCAACGGATTGGTTTAGTTCGCCAAATTATTAATTTCTCAGTTTGTTTACATCTCATAAAATAGAGTAGGATCTTCGAAGTCATCGAGTGGTAAAAACAGGCTAAAACGAATTGGTGATCATAGTCTAATCACGAGTGCAAGTTAGTTTATAATCCTGTGAGCATTTCGCATTTGTCACATTTTTCGTGAGTATCGACCTGTGCGTGTGTGGGTTTCTTTTTAAGAGGCTGGTTACTTTTCATGAAAAAACAATTTAGTTGCCATTAAATATTCTTGCTGGCTCTGTTGTACGATAATATTTGCCGTTATTGTGCAAATGCGAGCGGCTATTTGTAAACCAAGCAAGCACAACCATATTCGTAATTTCTCTGAAAGTACTCTTTCCACATGAACCAAATTAGCAGCAGAGCTTAAATAGATATTGAAGTTTCTAAAAATCATAAGATCTATTTGGGAAAAATTATATTCTGGCAATAGTTGCTGGAGACATCTGGGGAAAATTGCAAAAAATTCCAAAATTGGCAATTTTGAGGGCTCTAGTATTTGGTTCAAACAGGCTTTAGAGAGAGAAAATCAGCTTCAAAAGTATCTTTTATCATCTTGCCTGTTACCTCCATTTAGTTAATAAGGTTTTGGCTAACGAATTTGATGAAATATAAATTCATACAAAACCTACCTTGAAGGTTTTTGGGAATTTCTTCAGGATACTTTCGTCGCGTGGTTGCTGCAGTGTCTCTCCTTCGCTCGTTCCATTTTCTTGACCAAATCTAACGCAGACTCCAATCTAACGGTTACTCCAATCGAATATCCAGATTGCCGTGTTTCAGACCAGAGATGGTGATACAAGTAGCCCGCCTACACTTGACAAAGAATAGTTGACAAGGTCAAAACATGGGCGTAATACTTGCGATTTCTGCCGTCGAGCATCTAAATTCATTCAATATTATCCAACCCGGAAGTGAAATAGATGTGTCGAGATCAATATACAAAGCAAATGTATGCTTTTGAACGATCCAAAGTAACGTCAATGGCTAAAATCGAGTCAGATATTGCGATGGCCGATAAGCCAAGAATGGTGAATAAACTGAACGAGTAGGCCGGAAGTCTGAGAAACACGACTGCTGACAGGATGTAACACAATGTAATGGGTTGAAACACCGGATGCAAGTGTAATGATATCCTCTTGTAATGAATTTGTTTTTACTATGGCAATGATGAAGAAAGTCAAACCAAAAAAAACGAAAATCAAAAAGTATTAAAAAAACTTAAACGTTGAGCAATCCCATACCCCAAGAAAATGGAAACAAGGTTGAAACGTATATGTGCAAAACGTTGAACTTTATTTTTCGTTGAATAGGTACAAGTGCAATCTGCATTTTTGGCACGCACGGAATGAATTTCCGTTTTTGGTGCATACTTGTTTCGGCCAGACATAGTTCGAACACTCAAGAGTTCTTAGAAAAACTAACTTCCTTGTTCTCATTCAAGCCTACACGTCATTTGTTGTTAAGGAAAGCCTGAACATATTTTAACACCTGTCAGTACTCTTGAATTTACTGTAGCTAAACCAAGAGATGATAACTCGTATTCTCCCTTATATAAACTTCAATTGGCGACATAATTAGTTGATACACTGTCTTTCCATAGTACTTTAAATGCACCAACTAACACTACTCTTTTTATCGCGAAAAGATTGTGGAAAAGACCCCGCTCCCCCATTCAAGGTTGCTTGTTTGTTCCGCAAGATCACAGCAATGGCGGCACAATATTGTTTGGGGGGGGGGGGGGGTAGGGGGCTGAACGGACGAGCTAGGAGGGCAAAAAGGGATCACAATGACGAAATAGGGGGTTGAAAAGGTGAATGTGTCAACAATTTTGTCGCTGATTGTTGATTCAGTGTAGTAAAACCAATGGATTACGGCTACCCCTCATATCTAATAACAGCCAATGCGAGGTTTACCTTCAAACTAAACAAATGAGCAACTTCTCGGTAGGGGAAAATCGTTCAAACGAAATAGAAAGGACCGCAAGTAATAACCCTAGTATTATGGGAGGCTTTTATGCAAGCTACATGGCCTCGCCTCTATTAAACTGAATAAAGCTTTCACATATGGCTCCTTCTTCCGGTTTCCCGATACGCCTGGATTCCGTACTTGAGGCATACGCTTTTTAGGTTCGACCAAAGCTCATCTCTACTCCTACGACCCAAGTTTACTATCCTGTACGAGTAGCAGCAACCGCGACTCTCGACCTCTGACACAGGTTGTCGTACTTCTTCAGCAACTAGCCTTTCCGTGATTTCGGCTGTCACGTCACGGACAAAAATTTTCTCTTTCTTCTGTGTCTACCTCAGCCCCTATGCACTTTAAAATAAGGTGTGTTTCCCTAGCACACCGTGTGAGTTTCCAAACACATCAAGGTGTGTAGTGGTGACACACCTTTTCACTGTTCTGTTTCACGGTTTAAGAAAACACACCAATGTGTGTAAGGAAACACAAAAGGTGTGTAATGATTACACACCTTTGTGTTTACTGATACACACCTTAGATCTGTTTGAACACACCATAAGTTAATGAGATGTAGATGTTCTTCAACTGGAAAAATCTACCAGAGGTATCATAACACACCTTTAATGGAAACTCACCTTGGCTATTTTAACAGGAGTGAACTCCAAACATTTTCAGGTGTGTTTTAACAACTCATCCTATAAATCACCTAAATTATCAAATATACAGGAGTACGCTTCGTTCATTATCGTTAGTGGATTTTCGTTAAGTATACAACCCATTTGTCGTACCGCTAGAGTTGATAATGGTGATCCCTTTGTTACAGGAATTTCAAACTTTACGCCAAGCTGGGGATGCAAATTGCTGTTAAGAAACCTGAAAGGCCATGTTATGATTTAACTGCCTCTCGACAGCTTGCCTTGCCACATAAAAATAGCCCGGCATGAAGTTGTACTGAGTTGTGTTAAACGAGCGCGACGACTCGCGAAGTCGTCAGAAACTTAAGTGACTAATAGGAAACCGCAGAAATGGACACTGAAGAAGTCTGTTCGATAACCTGTAACGCTTTTAACTAATTTGATTTTTCCTCGAGGTTACATTTGAAACGAAATTGACTTTAAAAGTGTCTCAAAACGACTTGTAACGAAATGACGAACGACCTTCGGCAGCATTTTGAGTGCCCGAGGCGTCGCCCGAGGCCGACCTTCAACCAAGCACCGATCAGCGGCTTTCCAAATTAGATACCAGGTTCTCTCAGTTCTCGCGCCATTTTTTGCCGTCCATTTTGAAAGGTGTGAAATATCGTGTACCCAGTACAGGAGCTTGTATCGGATCTCTTTGTCCTTTTTCACTATTTGAAAACTTCACTTTGGCGGATAGAATTCAGTTACTTTCAATTCTTCTCTGTGCACGATCTGAAGCAGTAATTGGTGGCAATTTTTCATGGACTAGTGTGGGCATGAATGATAGTTTGCTTTTGATCACCAATACGAGTGAACCCACAGTGTGCAGTGGGTGGGTGATTAGTTGTGTGACCAAAGCACAGGGGTGGGGAGGGAAAGCTTTTGTACTTTGTGACGGCGACATAATTTGCCTGTTTTCACGATTTCTGCAGCCATCTTTTGACAGAATTAATCCAGTTAGATGTACATTATCACAAATCAATTGGCTGGCTTCTTTTATTTTTTCCATGCGTGCATGACACGAGTTGTGGTTGTCTTCTCAAGACATTGTTTTCCAGCTATGGTA
>JAHPZR010021718.1:10000-12500 GCA_019787425.1 Platygyra sinensis
ATGAATTAAGATTTCTCCTTATAATTTAGATCAAGCAAAGCTGTAATGGCGGAAAATTCTATCAGTCCCATATATTGATCATGTCTGTTAAGAAAAGGCGGAAGCATCACTAAAATTGACCGGGCCGTGGAAAGCATTCTATAAAAAGAACTAAATTTGGGTAACTTCATAATCTTTGGGGAGATGGAAATAAGGGTGAGAAATGACAACCGTCACATTTGAACGATTTGAAAAGCTTAGCCTAAATTTTTCAATTTCGTTGTTTGCAATCCTTGTCAATCTTCTCCATCCTTAGCCATCCTGGTTCCTTTATGGTTTATTGTTATATCATTAATGTTTTTCTATCTTTGCAAAGCATTATTTCGGGTTTTCTTCAATTAAACGGTAATTCTGTCGATGGTCAAAATAACCCAAAATACTGTGACTGTGCCCTTTAATTTGAAAATCATAGCTCAAAGGCCGCTCCATATTACAGACAAACAGAAAGGTAACCGTGAATTATTTGTATATTTTAGCCTTTTATTGTTGTTTGGCGTTTTTATCATTTTTATTCGAGTTTTAGATTTTATAAATTGTAAATATATTTATTCCCCAGGGCCCTAGCTATGAATACCAGCCTCGTTGTTGAATAGGCTAACCTGGTAAAATAAAGTTAATTACTTACTATTCATTGATTCAATCGACAAACAAGTAAAGTAACTCGATCGATGGGTTTTGAAGATAATAGGACGGACAACATTTCGAAAGGATGAACGCGTATACTGAATCAGAAAGTTGTCTTGTATCCAGTTCACTCTGTATTTTTTTTATTTTGCAGTCCAATTAAGATTGATCTCTTGCTTCTTTTGGTTTCGTTGACAAGTTTAGTGATTATATTCACGGTAAGTTTGTTTCTTCCTTGAAGCCGTGAAGTTATCAGTCTTACTCATAGAATCGGAAAGTTATCATGCCAGTTCATTTTTACAAAATTCATGAATTGATGTGTTGGCCCTTCACATTTTATCGAAACTAACCTAAATATTGCCGGTTTTCACGTGACGCTGTCATACTCTGAAATAGAAAAAAAAACCCTATCTATCCTTCTGAAGGCCTAAATTAATCAGAAACGAGAACCGGCCACTAAGAACTTGACGTTTTAAAAAACTTAGTCCTACCGGGTACTTCGCTTTATAATTTAGAGCATGCGTTTTGTGTTGCGATGCATTAAAAATGGCTGTCCGAGATGGCTGTCGCATAAGTTAAAAAGATAACTAATCTTTCACGTCTACATTGTTAACTGAACACTTCTTGCATTAGATGAAGTAGTAATTTCTATGTGTCGCAGCCTCCCTGGGATGTTTCTGTTACTTTTCGGCACCAACATGGCCCCTCCATGCAAGACTCTGTTAATCTGAGGGAGATATTTTTCGGAATAACGCGGGTATGAAAAAACATATAGGTGTAAATCTTGGTTACGATGTCATGACAGTAAAAACCGGCAATATTTCATTCTAGAATTTCTTTCAGAGAAATGCAGTAAAAACCTATGTGTAAGAACCTACATGAAGTCTGGCAAAACAGGCTCTTGTATTTTGGGATAGTTATTAGAAATTTAGATTGAGTGGGTTCTCAATTGCTGGTTTTCACATGACGTCACTAAATTTCAAACTTCAGAAATATTGATCCTCCTGAAATTTTACTTTCATGCTGTATTAGAGCAGCTAAAAACTAACATTCTTGGTTTAGTGATAGACTACGCTTGAATTTCCAAGCTTTTACGTGACGTGACATTTACATGACGGGCGAGAGAGCTGTTATGTTGGTTTAAAAGGTGACTTATTTTGGGGAATTCGGCTATCTGAACAGTTCTTGTATTAGAATAAAGTACTATTGTTACGTTTTTGAGTTATTCGAGAGATAAATTCACTCTTTCGTAGCAAAACTCAGTGACAGATGTTTCTGCTGGTTTCCGGCCGCCATGTTGGTGCCCATGTACATGGGCACCAGCATGGCGTCTCCATACAAATCTCTATAAATTTGGGGAAAACGTTTCTTCGCATATCTTCCATGAGAAAAATTGCTGTGACCTGAATCTTGGCGAGAGTCTTTGCATATGTACCTTCTTTCTATTTCCAGATTCTGGACTTACTCTATTGAACGGTTTTGATTTTTTATTTGGATCTATTTTGAATGGCGTGACACTGAAAACCAGCAAGAAAGTAATATTGAAGTGATTACCATAAAAATAAATAAACTTGGGTTCAAAACTGTTAAGTCCTCGATTATACAGGGTTTATCGAAAACTGTATTTTCTTGCCATTTCTTGCAGTTTCTTGCAGTTTCTTGCAATGTAAATTTGCAATCTCAAAGTCACACTCCAAGTTAAAATGTGTTAACATAATTTATCTGTGACCAACGTACATATAAGAACCAGCTTGATATTACTTGGCCAAACAGGTTCTTATATATCTATTTTGGGGTATTAAAATAAACCACTAGGTTCTTACATGCACGTTTTTAC
>JAHPZR010021718.1:17500-30000 GCA_019787425.1 Platygyra sinensis
TGTATCTGCTATCCCATATTTCATCGCGGCTTTGGTGGCAAGTGCAGCTGGTCATGTAACTTCAACTAATTTTCCCCAGGCTTCCAGCTAGCATGACGTTCAAAAGTGGAAATATATTAATAAGAGAACTAGATAATTAAAATCAAACTAAGGAATATGTAAACTTGATGAAAATAATGTGTTTATCTTAAATAGTCATGCACCTTATAAAAATTAATCTTGAACTTGTGCCTCAAAGTTGTTGCTATTAAATAAACTTTTTCACTTTGCATTTTATTTCTATTGATTTTGATAGTTCCTAATCTGTTTTTGAGGCGTTTCTATCATTAAATCGTTTTTCGGATCGCTAGATCTAGAGCGTGTGACATATGAATTTTAAAGGGGAGGTGGGGGAGGGGGTACGCATACTTGTAAAAGAAAAATCATGCACTGAACCGCTCGTTTAGAAAGCCGAAAGGAAAAAATATCATGCTGTCACTGACGTCCCGAGAACTGAAAAATTCCGATACATGAAATGATGATAAAACATCACGCTTGCAGAAAATCTCCCGCATCCTTCTTCAAGTGAAGAGATCCACCAAGAAAAGGTGAAAAGCAGAAAAATATTAAATATTTGACGTAGCAATGCAAATGTTCCAAACACGAGGAATATGGTAAATCCAAAATTTTAACAAACGCTCGCTAATGTCAGGTTTTGGTCATCCCAGAAAACGAATGTGGTGAAAATGTTGTTTTAATCTCGCCTTTTCAGAGGATTATAACAAGACAAGCTATTTAATTGTACATCTAGCCACACCAATAATTAACTCGGATCATACAAGAATTAAAGATTGTAGATAGCAATGGTGGCACTGAGTCAAGGTCGCTCACAGTCGGTATGTTTGAATGATTTCAGAAATACTAATAAAGGCAGATTTTAGCAATCTTTTTTTGTAATTTCCCCAAAACGGTGCGATATCACATTTCATAGTTTTGCCTCGACTTGCGATTTATTTTACCCTTTTCATCTTGTAGATGGTTAGTAATGGGCCCGAAATTAATTCCATGCGCACCGAGCTCAAAACAACCGACGCCTGGGAACTAGGCAGAGTTTCACCCGTTTAAATGTTTCCTTAAACAAGGGAATTCTAAAACTGTAAATGATAGGATTTACGAGAGAATTGGCCAAACGAAAGAGGTTACAAAAGTGAAATACAAGTAATGGAACACACTTAGAACAGCGAAAGTGGGTGCAGTACACTACGATGCTTGGAACCCAAAAGACAAGAAATGCAGTTATCACAATAAACAGTAAAACAATAATAATCAATAAACAATAAATAAACAATAAACAATAAACAGAGTTCTAGAGAGTTTCGCATTCTGTTGCAGTTCATTTTGTCTGTTATGAGCAGCATCTATGGCAGGAACTCTGCAGTTAACTTTTTTTCGGATTGCCAGATAAGACGCACAGATCGTGGCCAAGCACCAAACCAAGACAGAAACGAATGCAACTATCCAGTGGAAGGGATCCAGTATGCCGTATACGGCCAGCAAAGCCAGTGTCCCTGCAGATATTGCTGCAACCCACGTAATAGTGGCACTGTAAATATAACCTTGAATACCTGAGACTCGATGTCGGAGAGGCCAAATCAAAGCATATGCACGTTCCAGGAAGGAAAAGTGCAAGGAAAAATACTGACGAAAAGGAAAAAGTCACTTGGAAAGCGGTTGAAATGTTTTTCTTGCGAGCACTGTTAAAGCTTGTTTTTTCAAAATGTCCCAGGATATCAAACGGTCCTGACGCTATTAATTCTGTGAATCCAACAACCAGATCAGCAACAGCTAAGTTAATAAGAAGAAATGAAGTTCGCTTCAGTCTGTTGCGATGCTTCCAAAACACGAATATGGTGAAAACGTTGCCAACAATGATAATCAAGGACTCGAGTAAGGTAGCAAATAACAGTGCAATTACAATAATTGCATTGTACATGATAGTTTCTATGAACTGGTCTGGTAGTCAGCTGAAAATGTTTCTAGTGTTCTTTTGCGATTGAATTCAGTCTGGCCGGTCTTCACAAGTCATTGCCATCCTATCAGTCGTGACGCTTCGCTCAGCCCTCTGTGTAGCAGATGCATTCAGTGTTAGCGTTTTTAATGTTTATAATACAACAGGATGCATCGGAAAAACCAATCTACGACTACCAACAGTATTGCGAATTACAATTTTTAATTAAGACATCTAATAGAACATTTCGCTTGCAGCAAAGTCAGCTTCCGATTTCTTTTCCTATATCCAGCTGTTGTGATTGTCTTGTGAAAGTAAACATGTACATGGCGTACTTTTAATTATTACCGGGTAAGAACTCTCTCTTCTGGAGATTTCAAAACGCCAAACGAAATCGATCACTGAAGAAGCGTAGACAAGAAAGCTACACCGAGTGACAAATTCCCTCCATAGGACAGAAATGAAAAAGATAACCAGCTGAAGACCAACCAAGGATGGCCTGACCACAAACCTAAAATACCTTCTGATGCAAGACCATCATCGGGAGTTTCAAAGACAAAATCCATGAAGCTGACGTAATTCTCTTCAAGAATCGCAAAATGATTTTTCTAGAACGACTGAGACCCGAAATGCTTGAAAGAACTAACGAAGCCACCTGGGAAAGAGCAGACAAAGAAAAGAGCAAACAAAGGGCCCGTGACATCCTGTACTGGCCAAACATGAATGCACAGATAAGAGATCTGATTGCAAATTGCAGTTCATGCCTAAAACAGAGAAAGAACAACATTAAGGCACATATAGGCCCTGGCAAAAGATTGCCTGTGATCTATTCACCCTTGGTGAAAAGGACTATCTTGTAACCGTCGAAAGTGACAGAGAAAGCACCAAGAGCACAGGAAGAGAAAGAACCATCATCGAGACACCTCAAGTTGTCAGGAAAAGAGCTGGCAGTACTATTCAAGCAGCAAGACAAAATGACTTTATATATTACTAGTATTAAGGGCTGGTAATTGTTGGCACAGTGCTAGGCTGATTTCCTGAGTTTTTGTTGTCAGCTGAGAACACTAATTTTAAAATGACTGTGACATGAAGTCTTGGACAATGAACTGTGGGCAATGTTGATATTTTGATTACATGTTTATTACTCTGCATGTATGCTTAGAGAGGAGATGTCATGATATATGATATATGTATTACGTCACTAAATCACGTGGGATTATTAAAACATGGCACTGTCAATATCAGTACAATAAATAGAACATTACATGACCGCTTGGGAATAAGAATTTTAAACCGAATTTAGTTCTTATCAACTTATAGTTTGCTAACTGGAACTGATCGACACTTGAATGAAAGATCATCAGAAATGTGAAGACCCAGTCTTTTTTTTTCTGTTGCTACCATGGATCTACAGATTTTTGATAAAAAAGAGGAAATTCTTTGTTGTCTAAGGCATTTCTTGTGAGGTTTTAAACGTGCAAAAAGCTGTCATTGCAGTTATCAGAGTTTGAGGCCAAATGGTCCACTTTGCTTTGTATTGACTTTTTCGCCTCGGGAGATCATCGCAGACTTAATTGTAACAACAGCACTTTTGGAAGATGTTGACCTAAACATTTGGTTCCTCCACCCCATAGACTTTTAGCCTCAACTTCCTTTCATCGAAAAATCATTATGGAAAACTTTGCAAAAGCTAAGGCATGGAGTTGCTTCAAATCGTCCTGATGTTTGAAACGTTTATTCTCATTTTAATTCATTAAGTTTAAACAAAGGAAACCATGACCTGGGCAGTGTTTGTGTAGATCTGATCTCAATTAACATAGATTTTTACGATTTTTTTTCTCCGTTTACTTCTTAATTTTAGTTTTTATTGAGAAGAATTATCAAACACTAAAGACGCTATTTGGCCACATTTCCAAACACCGCGAAGCTCTTCAAAAATACTCCGCTACGCATCCTTATTTTCAACTTTCTTCTCGGCGTTTACAAAATGTGGTCAATCAACGTATTTCGCATTTGATATATTACATCTCGTGCAACCATCGCGTTTTACAATCGAGTTAACCACGACGTCTCACTTGCTACTTTTGCTACGTTAAGCGCAAATTTTAATTTATATGTTTCAAGAACGTTTTTGAGGATCTTTGTGACAACTCTTGCTATCCACCTTTCAGCTCTACTAAAATATGTACGCATATGATTGACTGTATATCCTTTGAATTCTTGCAGAGCGTTTCTCGTTTAAAAATTTCCCTTAACATGTGAACTCTATAGCTTTAAATGATAGGATTTATGACAGATTTAGCAAGACGAAACATGCTAAAGCCATTCGGAACAAAGATAACAGAGATAATAAGTATATGGTTTGGTGTTCAATCTTTAATTAATTTACACAAGTGAGTTATTCAAAAGGATGAAATTTCACGAGCCGTTTCGGTTACTATAAACATGAAAAAATTCGCATGGAGTAAGTTTCTTGAAGCCATATTTCTCATTAGAGAAAACTTTGGAAACGTTTCCGCAAAATTAAAAAAGTTTCGTCATCATTTTACGTGATATAGTTGCATTGTCTTTTAGCCAATCTTTATCCAGAATTACGATGTGTAATTGAACTGGTGTTACACTTTTTGCACTGGTGTTAAATTTCAACTGCACTGCTCTGAGCCAATCAGAATCGAGTAATCTTGTGATGTCTAATGGAATTAAGCGCTAAACTTGGAATTCAAAAGAGAAGAGATACATTTATCATAATAAACATCATGAGTCCTAGCGATTTTCGCGTTCTGTTGCTACTCATTTTCCTTGGTATGCATGTGAGGTATCCATGGCAGGAGCTTTGAAGCTGAATCTTGTGCGGATTGTCAGATAACAAACACAGATTGCTACTTGTAACTGTCCAGTATGAGAAATCCAATATATCGTGCATAGCTAGCAACCTCGTTGCCCAGGCAAATATTGTAATTAATCCACGCAAGCGAGGCAGCGTAGATACAACATTTGAAACTTGCTGCTCGATGGCGAGGAGGGAAAAATACTGGCGCAAAAGAAAACATTGTTTGAAACGTGAAAAAAAAAATTCCCATTAGCAGTGTTGTCAAAGCTTGATTTTCTAAGATGCCAAGGAAGACAGAATGTTCCTAAGCCTCCTAACGCTACTGAGACAGAGCGATGTCACATTTTCAGATTTTTGCCTCCTTGGTTAACTTCTAACCGTGATGTAGAAGCTGCATCCTCATCAGGCGTCTTTGCCTATACGCGGGGTGCTTGATGAGTAGGCCACATGCACATAATTCAATGAGCACTACGTTCAAACCAACGAGGGACGCCAGGGGACAAGGCAGTTGATGTCTTCGATCAAGTTTCAAGGCGTATAATTAACTGTGTATTTCTTTGACTGCTTGCAGAATTTCACTCGTTTAAATGTTTCCTTGAACATGGGAACTCTAAAACTGTAAATGATGGGATTTACGACGGAATTAGCCAAACGTAAGAAGTTAAAAATATGGACCACAAGCAATGGAACACATCTGAAGCAGAGATAGTGAGTGGTGTAAACTACGATGCTTGGAATCCAAAAGAGAAGAGATGCACTTATCACAATAAACAGAGTCCTAGAGAGTTTCGCGTTTTGCTGTAGTTCATTTTGTTTGGTATGAGCGGCATTTATGGCAGGAACTCTGCAGTTAAGTCTTTTTCGGATTGCCAGATAAGACACGCAGATTGTGACCAAACATAAAACCATGACACAGCCGAATGCAGCTATCCATTGTGCGAAATCCAATATGTCGTATACAGCTAGCAAAGTCAATGTCCCTGCAAATATTGCTGCTATCCATACAAACGTTGCACCGTAAATGTAGACTCTTGTACTTGCTACTCGATGGCGGAGCGGCCAAATCAAAGCATATGCACGTTCCAGAGAGATGAGTGTCAGGAAAAATACTGAAGAACAAGAAAAAGTTACTTGAAAAGCGGTTGAAATATTTGTATTACGAGCGTTGTGGAAGCTTGTTTCTTCAAGAAGCGCCAGGAGATCAAAGGCTCCTAACGCTATTGGTTCCGTGAATCCAACAAGCAGATCTGTAACAGCTAAGTTGATAAGAAGAAAGGAAGTTCGCTTGAGTCTGTTGCGATGCTTCCAAAATACGAATATGGTGAAAATGTTGGCAACAATGATGATCACGGACTCGAATATTGCAGCTAGTAAAAGTGCCATTATAATAGCTGCAGTGTACATGATAGCTCCTTTGAACTGGCCTACTACTTAAATGAAAGTGGTTCTCGTATATTTCGTATATTTCGTATATTTAGTTCAGTTTGCACCGGTTTTCGAAGTGAAAAACCAATTAGTACTTCGTCACTCGACGCGCTGCATGGCAAATACATTTTAATTTAGTGTTAGAGCTAGTACTGCTTATAATATAACAGAATAAAAAAAAAACATTCTCGTCAAAAAATCAATCTACGACTACCAATGGTACTGCGAGTTGCAAGTTTTAATTAACATCTGACAAAACATTTTGCTTACGGCAAGATCAGTTTGCGATTTCTTTTAGTATAACCAGCTGTTGTGATTGTCTTGTAAATATGCACATGGCGTACTTTTAATCATTTACGGATAGGATCGGAAAACTCTATTCATGACATGCCTTTCTTTATAACGCATTCTTCTAAATTAAGGTTGGGTGTAAAAAATATGGTAGAAGTGTTCCTCGCCTGAGGACTTTTTTATAGTATAACTCAAATCATTATTTAAGGTGACTCTATAGGGAAACTTATTTATTGTGTTGCACGCTAGTGTTATATATTATATAGATATTGATGAAATACCGGAAATATCTTGTCCACGCACTTTTTTTTTTGTATTTTAATGATATTTATTGATTATCAGTTTTACGTACAATTCACTACACTCACTTACTACCTTACTACACTTACTTACACACACTTACATACAAGCACACACACACCCCTTCATCATCATCTTTTTTACATCTAGTTTTTTACAGACGCATACCAAATGACAAAAGTACTAAGATACTAAGATTAAAATTAAAGTAGATATTGTTAATTAATAATAATAAAAATAATAATAACAATAATGATAATTATTATTATCATCATTATTACCATTATTATTATTGTTATTATCATCACGCACATTTCAATAACTTATTTATCTTCGAAGCCGCACTTACTCCATTTCGAAGAGTGAACTTGCCACTTATTTTTCCATTTAGCAATCTTGCATTCTAATTGATAGACTGACTTGATTCTTAGTAATAGAACATTAAAGAGGGGTTTTAAATTATTGGTCCTGCAATAATATACGTACTGCTTTGCGATAAGAATAATATGATTAAATAACAAGAAACAATCTTTTCTTTGCCAGTCACCAAATAATATATCCACCGCAGAAAGGGTTTCAATGTTGATATCTCTACCGTTACACCAGACTAAAAGTTCTTTCCACAGCGTTGCAGTGAAGTGGCAAGTCACGAGAAGATGTTCGAGGGATTCCTCCATCACACCACAAAAGGAACAGGCTGCCGAATCTGTTTTACCTATTTTCTTTAGAAAAGTGTTTGTCACTAGATACCTATTCAGAATCTTATATTGGAATTCTCGTGTTTTTGTGTCCAAAGCGACTTTGAAGGGCAAACTATAAATTTCCTTCCAATCCAAACAGACATCATCAAAGGTTTCATTATACTTCAATTGAGCTGTCGGTTGAGTCACAAGCCCAGAAATTAATTCCCAATAGACCCTTTTAGAGGTCACCTCACTTATCAAGACGTTCTGGTTATCTAAGACTAGTTGAATGTGGTCCTGAAGGACAAACGAGATTTTGTCTACATAACCATTTGTTTTAAGGGATTTTCGCCACGGTGCAGGGATAGCATCCATTAAGGACATCAGATCAAAGACGTCTTTTGGGGAAAAGTCCAACTGACGCAAATTGCCTTGAAAGATAAATTGATTATTTTCTGTGACCAAGTCACCTATTCTGAATAATCCTTTACTAACCAAGCTTTGATTGAACACAGATTTACCATTGATGCAAATGAATTTGTTGTTCCAGATAACAGTGTTGAATATTTCTTCGTGTGATAGCTCCGGAACACTATTACATGTGGATGCGGAGCATTGCGCAAAACACTCAAAACATTCTCTGTAGAAGTTTGGAAGATTAATTGGAAGCTTTTTAACATCAAAATTACAGCATAGAATGAACTTATTCCCAACTGGTTTCAGATAGTGTAATAAAATAGTTTTCCAGTGACAAGGTTCATTTTCCACCAATCTCTTGCAAAACATTATTCTTTGAGTTTTGATTATAGATTCCAGGTGCGGGGCTTTCAGCCCCCCATCTTTTGTATCACTAATTAGGGATATACGTTTAACTTTGTCTTTACCTTTCCATATAAAATCAAAAATGATTCTATTGGCTTCAATTATAACTTCCTTATCTATACAAATTGAACCAGCACGATACATTAGCATTGGGATCACGAAGGTTTTAACAATCTGAATTCTTCCAATAATTGTCAGGTTCCTCCACCTCCAAAGCTGTAGTTTTGTTTTGATAGCGTCTATTATTCCTTCAAAGTTTAATTTATTCCTCAAACGGCGGTTATAAGAGAAATAGACTCCTAATATTTTAACCGCTTCCTTGATCTCAATATTGATAAAACCTTGATCCTGGGCTGGAGTAACGCACGTATTTCCCAAGATCAACATTTCTGTTTTGGCCAAATTAATGTTAAGACCTGCGCAATTTCCGAACTTTAAAATGACATCTAAAAAGTATTTGAGAGATCTATCGTTCCGCAAGAAAGCAGTTAGATCATCTGCAAAAACCTCAATTTTGATTTCCACTCCATCAACAACAATTCCTTGAATATCATCATTTTCACGTATACTAATAGCTAGTACTTCAAGGATAATAATAAACAAATACGGAGAAAGTGGATCTCCTTGTCTCACACCTCTTTGTATCTCAAAAGGTCCAGTAGAGAAACCATTATTCAGAACACTGCTTGTAATATTTTGGTAAAAAGTATGTATCCACTGGATGAATGTAGGGCCAAAATTAAAAACAGCTAGTGTACTATACAAAAATTTCCTATTCACAGAATCAAAAGCTTTCTGGAAGTCCACTGCTAACATCTTGCCATTGATTCCATATCTTTCCGTATATTCGAGTATATCATCAATCGTCCTTACTGCATCGTTAATTGTTCTACCTTTGACGTACGCATGCTGATTATGATGAATTATTTTAGGTAGGACCGCCTGCAGTCTCATGGCAATAGCCTTAGATCCAATCTTGACATCTACATTGATCAAAGAAATCGGTCTCCAATTCGAAATTTTCCGTTTATCTTTATCTTTCTTTTCTATTAAAGTTATTATTGCTTGTTTTTGTGAGTTGGATAATTCACCATGATCAAATGAGTAATTGAGACAATCCACAAGGGGTTCACCGAGACTTTCCCAAAACGCAGTATAAAACTCGACTGTAAGACCATCATTGCCGGGGGATTTATTGTTTTGAAAAGATCGTAGACTGTGAAGACATTCTGTAGGCGTCAGTCTCCCCTCACACCCAATAACATCTTCCCCAGATAACTTAGGGAATCCTCGAGACTGTAAGAATGAATTAAAGACATCATCTGACCCTTTTAAATTGTCCCTCTTATAAAGACCAGAATAAAAATCTTCCACTTCCTTCATAATTCTTTTGGGGTCAGAAGTAAGGAAACCGTCTTTGGTATATGCTTTCCGAATAGAACTCTTGGATTTTTTATGGGTTTCCATTTTCGATTTCAGTCGCGACCACTGTTTTTGGTGTTTTAAAAATGATGAGAACGTGAAGATGTCTTAGATTTGGATGTTTTGTCAATATCAGTTCAATAAACAGAGTATTACATGGCTGCTAGGAAATAAGAATTATAATTCGAATTTAATTCCCGTCACGTTATTTTTTTGCTTGACCGGAACTGATCAGCACTTGAATGAAAGATCATCAGAAATGGAAAAATGCCCAGTCGAATTTTTTTTTGTCTGCTACCATGGATATCTTAGCACTCTGAAATCGACTGATTTGTAGAAAAAAGAGGCAATTCTTTGTTGTTTAAGGCATTTTTAACAGATACTCTGTGACGTTTTAAATAACTGTTATCGCAGTTATCGGCCATACAAACGTGGTCAATGGGTCCATTCTGCTGAATGACCCGGCCGGTCGCGTGCCTTTTCAAACAAAGGAATATTTGACCGCAGACTCAGTTGCAACAACAGCTATACTCTGACATTTTTCACGTTTGAAAAATATAAACCTAAACATTTGTTTCTTCTTCTCCATAAATTTTTACCACCAACTTCCTGTCATCAAAAATTCAAAAAAATATCCAAAGCCAAGGCATGGCGTTGCTTCAGGTCTTCCTGATTTTTGAAAATTTCCCTCTTCAACCGTCGAGTTTTACAAACGCGTTTATCAGTCACGTTTTCTATGATAGAACCCAGTTTTAAGCTCCGTGAGGACAAAATAATATTTAATTACATACGGTAATATAATTTTGGTTTGCCCAAATTACATTCTTTGGCCTTTTCCTGTTTCACAAAGCATTTGTAGCAACTCTTAGTATTCCCCTTTCAGCTCTATTAAATATCAACGCATATAATTAACTGTATATCTTTTTGATTTCTTGCAGAACTTTGTTCTTTTAAACATTTCCCCAAACATGGAAATTGTATGTTGTTTTCGTTATGGATTCTTCTGAACTAAGTCTAGGAGCAAATTTATAAATTTAGCCAGTACTGGCTGTAGACTTCTTGCACGCTTGACTTATTTAAGGTGGCTCCAAAGGGAAATCATTCTTGGTTTTGTGATGGACCACGCTTGAATTTCTAAACTTTTGCTTGACGTGGCAATTTACATGACGGCCGAAAGAGTTGTCATGTTGGTTAAAAAAGTGACTTATTTCGGAGAATTTGGCTATCTGAACAGCTCATGTATTAGAAAAAGTATTATTTTAATGTTTTTGAGTTCCTCGAGAGACACATAGCGCGTGGCAAAACTTGGTGACAGATGTTTCTGTTGGTTTCCGGTCGCCATGTTGGTGCCCATCTGGATGGGCACTAGCATGAAATCTCCATGCAAATCTCTATGAATTTGGATACAAAAGTGCTCCACATATCTCGCTTAAGAAAAATGGCTGTAACATGAATCTTGGCGAGACTCTTTGCATATTTACTTTCTTTCTTTTCCCAAATTATGGACATCAACGATTGAGTGATTTTGATTTTTTATTTTGATATTGCGAAAGCCAGCAATACAAAGCAGAGCGACGTAATTTGACAAACTTCGAGTTGCTTAAAAATTTAGTCAAACGGTTCCTTGACTGTTTGAAATATCTTCTCAACAGAATTCGAAATTACATTCAAAACTAAATATGTCTCCCCCATGTATTATTCTCTATTGGTTCCTTCAGTTAGTAGATTATTTATTATAAACCAGCTACTGAATAATTCTTTCTGCAATGGCTGTGCTAATCCTGGTCTGTCATTCACGGTTTATCCAATGCTTTCTTCGTTCTTTTTGATATGACTCGAGCTCAGGACTGGTATGACTAGACGGACAAATAAATATCTTCTTTTGCTGGGTGAAATTATGGTTTGGCAATATTATTTTCAGCTTATTTCTGGGCAAAATCTATTTAAAGAGCAACCTTTACACAAACGGTAAAAACAAAGTGAAAAAAGAGCGCCGCCAGTATGCTACCTTCATCCTTTCTGGTAGGATTCGAGCTCAGAATTGTTACGACTATACGGTCAAATAAATAGCTCGTTTCGCTAGGTGAAATTATGGTTTAACAATGTCTTTTTCCAGCTAATTTCTGGACAAAATCTATGTGAAGAAGAAACCTTTACACAAAGGGAAAAGAAACAAATTGAAAAAACACTGCCAGTATGCTATGGTTGCCACGTTTTTCGTGTTTAAAATTCTTATTTTGTAGTACTTGATGAAAATTTCATCTAAGGAAATTCTAAAAATCATAAATTAATTCAATTAAACATCGAGAAAGTCATTTGTTTGGGCAGATGAAAAGCTAATATTTATTAAAGAAGTATGATTGGAAAACGCTTTCTCACAGCAATGTGAATTAGATTTTACTCCAGCTTTGAACTGAAACCTTCAAAAATATGACAGTGGCGTGCTCAAAACTCAGTTTTAGTTATTTGCATGAGAAGCCACCTTATATAGATTAATTATTGTAACTGTAACGCGAAGAACACTTCTGCTACTTGTACTGGTTCAATTTCGAAGATTTCACCAAAGGAAATTCTAGAAATCATAATTTAATTCACGTAAACACTAAAAAAATATTTGTTTGAGCAGCTTAAAAGATGATTAGTAAACACCTTTTCATCAGTGTTAATTAAATTTCACAGCACCGTGGAGCTAAAACCAAGGAGAAACTAAATTTTTCAAAATATAATACTCAAAATTCAG
>JAHPZR010021720.1:0-15174 GCA_019787425.1 Platygyra sinensis
ACTACTTCGGGACTTACTTCAACACACCTTGACTGGGAAATGAGAAGCAACACTGATCTGGGCTGATGTCATGCGTACTCAGTTTTTTGGATGAAGCTTTTTAAGCCGCCAATGTACGAAACGACCCCTGTTAAAATCCTGTTTTTGGAGAGTATCATCTTATGGGCGATCGGTTAATTTCGAAGCGAATGTAAGACTCAAGTGCTTTGTTCAGGAAATAAAGATTCGAAGTAGTCAACCCACTGCAGTGTCACTCCAGACTCTACTTTCTCAGATGTCAGGTACAGGTGGTGCTGTGAGCTGGATAATTTTTTTGTAATCTATAAAACACGAAAGAACGTATTTGAGCACATTTCCAAGCATCGATAAAAGAGTTGAAAATAAAAGGGGAGTTTTTGGCGAACCTCGAGCTCGAGATGTTTGAAAATGTGATCAAACACTGTCTTTGGTGTTTGATATATCTTCTCAATCAGAACTAAAACTAAAGAATAAAGAAGAAGTAAAGTCGTAGAAATCTGTACTAATTTATCACCACTTATTAACCGAGAGTGAGGTCACAAGTTACAGGGAAATCTCAGACCGAGCCCTTGATGCATTGACCGAGCAAGGAAATACTAGTGAAATGGGATATCTCATGGTATTACCATGAGAGAGCGTTGCATAACTATTTTATACCATACCACAGAGAATACAGTGGCTAAACAGAATCGATGCAACATACGTACGGCGCACGATTTTATTTATTTTATTTATTTATTTATTTATCCAGGGGCATCCAATTTAGCAGAGCTAGTTTAAATGGAGCCCTGACAAACACACAAAACAAAAGACATTTAAACATTAAAATTAGACAATTAATTAAGTTAAGATAACATGTAACGCAGGTGTTACTGTTTAAAGTGGCGCTTTAGCTTAATTTTGAATTCACTGAGGGTATCTACTTGTCTAATGATTCTCGGTAGGGTGTTGTAGGTTCAGGGCACCATTTATTCTAAAGCTTCCTTGGTATTTGGTAGTATGTTGGATGTAATACCTATCAATATACAAGGCATTCCTGTGTTCTGATTGGCTGTGTTCTCTATGGCATGTTATAAAACCTCTGCACAAGCATAAAATTCGCCATCGTGGTCTTATTTACCTCCATTAGAAAAGGGTATAATTTCATTTTCGGCAGTAGTTGTTGTTTTCTTTCCTAGCCATATCCCAATCTTCTCAGCCAAGTGAGCGAGAGGGTGAACAGTCTACTCAACCAGGTGAACGAGGAAGGGTAAACAAGAAGATGAACAGTCTAAACTGCAGCCGGGTGATCGAGAAGCTGAACAGTCTAAGTATCCGAGTAAACAAAGGGGTAAACAGTCCTAAGAAACAGAGTGAACGAAAAGGTGAACAGTTTAAGAAGCCGATTGAACCAGAGGCACCAGACGATATATTTAGTTTGCTAGCAGAAGTACAAGAATTGAGAAAAAAAGCCACTGGATTAGAGAGCCAAACGAAGGAGCATGATGGTGAGCAGGCGAAACAACCGACTACATGGAAGGTGAACAGTCTAAGCAACAGAGTGAGCACCAAACAGCGAATGACATGTTTAGCTTGCTAGCGGGGAACCAGGAATTGACAAAACCGCCATTGAATGTAAGAGACAAAAGACGGAGGATGAAACGTTGAAAAAGATGATAGAAGATACCAAGCAAATGAATATACAAATCCAGCAGCTCATAAAGAAAAGCAGTTCGGAAAGCAAGAAATAAATTTTAGCTAGATAGGTTACATTATTAGGCCAATGTACATTTGATTTCAAAAATGCGGTGACTCAATCGTAAATGTTCTCGAGAATTTGACTCGATCAGTCGGATGGTTTAATGAGTAAAAAAAAAAATTTTTTTTGAAAATTATTTCATTTCAACGTTGTTCCGTTTCTCTGTGAATTCAAAGTTATTTCTGCATGGGTTTCTGTCGCTGATCGCTTCGCTCCAAGCTACAGGAGTTTTTTTGTCGCCGTAACAGTTCACAACTTCTCAACTAGGTTCACAACTAGGTCAGTTCTTCCTTTCCCGTGATCGCCATGCTTTTAGTTGTTTAGTCCCTGTGCCGGTATTCAAAGCCGGTATTCAAAGCTTGACCCTCCAAGGTGTTTGTTATTGTATGCCTGATCAAAAATATTTCTGTCACTGCCCGTCCCACTTCGAGCTGTTTCCAACCTATTTCTCTCGCTGGTCGCCTCGCAGCAAACTGTTTTGTCACTGTACTGTTATTTAACATTACTTCTGTTGTTGATCACCTGCAGCTCCGAGTTGTTATTTTGTTGAGTTATTTTCTAGACTGATCGCTACACTCTGAGTTGTTGTATCATCGTATGGTTGAAAATTGCTTTGTTGAGGTATAGTTTTCAAATTGGTTTCTGTCGCTAATCACTAGGCTTCGAGTTGTTTTGGTTGCGGCCTGGATTCAAAATATTTTAGCGACCCTCGGAATGATTTTGCAGCTCGACCATAATAACTCCTCCAGCCGGGTTGAGAGCAATTTTGTCGCTCGGTTCAAAAATAGTTTTTCCGTGGGAGCCAAGCTAGTTTTGTTCGGTGAGCTAAAATTTCTTTTGTCGATTCGTTCAGTGGTATCAGGATCGCTACAGATTGTAACAGTATTTCATGTCTGCATATTGTTTACAATTAACAAATGAAAGAAATTAAATTCTTTATTGTTTTCATCGCTGTTTTCTTTGGTTCAAGTTCTCGGAGGACAAACATATTGATATTCCTTCATGCCCCCTAGCGTTTTTATTCCAAAGAGGTTGTGGTTCTTTAGCCGCTTCTACTGAAGAAACGTATTTCCACGCCAGCCGCCATTTCAAAATTCCCAGATCAACGGATGAAAGGTATCATGCGGACGTCTGGAGAAATAGACTTCCGTTTCCGCCTAAAGCTAAAAATAACTTTAGTGAACTCGACATATCCCAGCCAACGCCCTCAATGTCCCTCTCTGTCCCATCATTTTGTCTTGCCTCCACATATAGGTTTATTGAAATAGTGTGAAAAGTTTTTCTGTTTCTTTTACACGATTTTGCATTATCAAGGAAGGAAAATTACCCGTCTATTTCAAATTTCAAAATGTTAATTGTCTATGCTCTTGTTCTCGTGACTTCAACGTCTTGCTCTTGATATGCGAGTCGAAAACGCGTTTGGGTTCCATTCACGATATGACAGGCGCATAAATGCTGACGTAAACTTAATAAAAGAAAGCCAAAACAATTAAGGGTAACGTTCAATTAATATTAGCATTAGAGCGGCTTAGGCCATAGTCTTTATCGAATTATGGATCGTGGTTTCGTTGTTTACCTCACCCGGATAGAAATCTCTGATTTCGAACAAAGCGATTTATATTCGGTCTATCAGTAATTGAAGGGGCATTGTCTCGAGGATTTTTGCTGTTTTTAGGTCAATAGCCCTTTTCACGGTTAACTTTGCTCATTTGCATTACAATAAATCTAGCCTGTATACCAGGCAATTTCGGGCTATTTTGTAGTTTTAGCCCCGAAATTGCCTCGCATCCACGTTGGATTACATTGTTAAGGAAATGAGAAAAATTAACCGTGAAAAGGGCTATATTGTGCTAAAATCATTGCTTTAAGGTTTTAATTATAAACAGTGTGCTTCTGTAAAGCTACGATGAAGCTATCTAATGAATTTTATCAGAGAAGGCTAACCATAACAAATTTCTTGCGGATTTTTGGAACACTTAGCACCAAAACTTGGAAAAATTGGCCAATTGTTTCAAATTTCAATCCATTTCTATCCATGCCATCCGTAGCGACAGGCGACAGGAAACAGTTTCAGTACCTTCAAATAGTCTTTAATAACAAAACTAGATCATTAGTTTTGGAATTTAATTTATACAAAGGCATCTTCTAGCTTTTTATAAAGTTGCCAAATGTTGTGACAATGCCCCTTTAACTAAACATACAAAAACAAATCATATCTGTTTGTTGAAACACCATAGAGTTTTTCACTACTTCTTTAATATTGCTAAAAAAAATGCATAGGGTCATCAACGTGACAAGCTATCATGACAAAAAAAGAAAAATAAACGCACAACTGTTTTTCCTTAAAGTGCATATGAAGTGAATTTTTTTTTTGCATAATTTTACCGTCCAATATATAAAAAAAAAAACAATTGTAAACGTTAAAGTTCTCAAAATAAAAATGTCGTCATGTTTTTGGCGCTGAAAACTGCTCAACTTTTGTCAAGAAATGGTCAGTGTACTGGGACGAGATTCTATTGTGTAATGTCATCTCGTGACGTAGTTTTGTGGACAGAATTAATCACAAAGAAGGGTTTTTTGAGGCAAAAGAACAAGTCCACTGATTCTGACTTGAGTGATTTCTCTGAATCGTCAAATGACGACAAAACAACCTCGTCCCCAGGGCCTTTTCCCTGGCTTGGGGGCGGGGCGGGAAAAGGCCCTGGCATCGGCTGGTCACGTGCCGACCTTACACCTTGAAATCCTGGGTGTAATAAATTACAGTGGCACCCCGCTATAACGAACCCCGCCATAACGAAGACCCCGTTATAACGAACAACATTTGAAAGCCCGGCAGAATTACAGTAAAACATATGGAAACAAACCCCGCTATAACGATTTGACGGTCCAAACGCACAATTTACCCTGCTATAACGAATATTTTGTCCTGTCGCTCGCAGTCAGTAAATCGACATGATGGTACAAATGGTTGATAAGCCAAACACGACACCTATTGTTCAAGATAGGGAAACTTTGACCTTCAAAGCTTTGCTTTATTTAAATGTAGCTGCTCACTCGCAAGTCTGTAGACTGTTTTGCGTGATGTATACATGTATCCCATTGTTCAGGTTGGTTCAGGTTGGTTACCCCGCTATAAGGAATATCTTTGTTGTTAACCAGATAATTCGTTTAAACGGGGTCTTCGCCATAACGAAGACCCCGTTATAACGCACATTTTTTTCGGTACCGTGACACTTCGTTATAGCGGGGTTCCACTGTAGCGAGTTTGCATAATCAAAAGTGCCAAAATCGAGATTGCGGAGAAACTGTCTGTGCTTTTCGACTTGGATCTGCTTTTAAACGTTGAGACTTTGCGTCGTTTTTTTCAGTTAAAGCCATTTCAAGTGAAATGTGAATATTTACTGAAAGGCAAAGATATTGTTGCCGTTCTACCGACTGGCGTTGCAAATCTCTTCTGTTTGAGTGTTTCAGCGTCTTCCGGATTTCTTGCCTGTCAAGGTGGACAAAAACATTTTGATGTATTGTGAGATATGAAATATTCAACATGACACGACGTGAGACAAAGAAAAATCTGAGTCCCCGACAGGAATCGAACTCATGACCTCCCGAATACCGGGCGGGCGCTCTATCCACTGAGCTACGAGAACTCATGGAGAGCAAGTTCATTTTACTGAGTTCATATGTTACAGGTGTCTTGCATACTGCTAGGATCAGCACTGCCGAATTCATCATGAAGATGGTAAATTTTGAGCTCGGTAATTAAATTAACCATCTCCAGCTTATTCACCTATCACTACTCACGATGAATTCAGCAGTGCTGATCCTAGCAGTATGCAGGACACCTGTCACCTATGAACATTTTGATGCTTTTTACCTCGACTCGGAAAATGTATTGTTCAGCCATTTTATAGGCACTTTTCATACATCGAACTAACTTGTTCGATAGTGATTTACCAAGTTGTTGCTAAGCAACAGACACTTACAACCGGCACTCGTCCAAAATGTATAGTCGTTCGTGACACGACTCTCATCTGGTACGCGTAGTCCTCAAGAGAGTTGTCACTCAAAACTTTTGCACCGCATATTATTGGTTAAATTCATTTTGTTTACGATGAGCGACCAAGGGACTATTATTCCAAGTGAACCTTTCAGTTTCGGAATTAGGTGCTCGACATTGTCTTTATACGGCAGCTTGGTTTCCGTTTCGAGAAATTTTTGTTGTTGCGTCAATAATTTACTTACTTAATACGTAATACTCGCCTTACTCGGCCGACTGGTCAACAACAACTGTGGAAAGTATTGGTTTCTTTTATTTACGAACAATGGGACACTTTCATTAGTTATGCAATGACTTATGTTGTGTTTAAAACTATGGATTTCTATATCGCGTGTGTCCAATAAGCTTGGCATTTCAGATTATTAGCCAACTGTCTGACCAACGTGTTTCTCGCTTAACGGCAATGTTTCGTTAGGCGTTGAGTCTAAGTGAGGGGAGCACGCGCATCTTGCAAAATTACCTAAGCAAGGCGGTTTCGTTTGTTTTGGATACGGAAATCTTGATCGTGGGAAAATAAGGTTTTTGCTCGAAAGGCGAGTGTGAGTTAAGCACTTCGTGAGTCCAATTACGCCGTACAGTAACTCCATTTAGTCTAGGGATAATCCAGGCAAGAGACACCCCAATCATGTCTCCGCATGGGCGTAAGCTAGATTCGTCGAATGTGAGCCTGAAGAGTGAGTGCTCCACGAATCATCAGAGGTATTTCTTACACAGAGGACTTCGTAGGTTTGTAGGCCGTGAACATTTGAGAATTTGCAAGAACTTATTTGTTCTTCAAAAGAAGATGTGGAGGGTTATTTAACCCATTGACGTCTGGACCTTTTTGCCATATATACGTTTTTTGGACATTTTGGTGGTTTTGAGGCTGGATCTCGGCCAAATTAGCTTTAATCTGGTGGAAAATGCATTTGCCACACGACAGCTGGCCCTTCTTGCCACAAGAATCGCGTTTTATCATGACATTTTTGCTCGGGCATGCGCAGAAATCGATATTAGACTTTCCGAATTTTTTAATTTTTTTTTCCCCTTTCCTTTTTCTCCTTTTCTTTTCTTTTTGCTGCAGTGATTGACCTTCTTCTGGGCTTGCTTGAGGTTAAAAGACTCCTAAGAAAGAGTCCTTGAGGCGGCCGATTTTTTTTCCATGGAGCAGCTAGGTGTAGTGGCAAGAATTTTGCTCTGAGTTTTTCACTCATCTTTTTGAGCATTTTTGTGCATATCCCAGGATCCATTTGGCCGATAACTCTGATCTAGGCATCATTAAAAAGATCTTTTCCTCCTGCGGAAGTTCAGTGTAGATAATGTCAATTTTGGTCAAAAGTGATGATGCCAGAATTGGAAGAAAGGCCAAGGCTCGTCACGGGCGGTTACGGGCGGCACAGGAGTCTAAGGGTTAAAAACCCAGTATGGTCAATTTAGCACTACAAGCTGCGATCTCTTGGCGGCCAAATTTGTCATTTGGAAAAATATGAGGCTTTTGTTTGCCGCCAGAATATAACTCGAAAACAATCTGAGACGCCTAGCTATTACAAAAATCAAAACAACAACACAGGCACGCGATACATAATGACCATTACTGGGCCTTAAATTAAGTACGCGAAACAAAAAGATTAAGGGACCTTTTGTTCTAATAAGTTAATTAGATTTGATTGGACCCGTTCTTTGGATTCACAGACATCGAACCCGTAATGTAACCGGTGTGGCTGGCTGCGGTAGAGTTTCTTGTTAGGACAGGTTTCTGTGAATCATTTAGAAGTTGTTTTAAAGCCTTTTCGGAGTTATTTTGAGTTATTTTCTAATAACGAGTCACAGACTTGTTAATAGTTCTAAGGGCACCACCGCCTTTTGCTTCAGTAGCCGTGCAGCAGGTAGACCGAGTAAACGAGCCAATCGCAGCTCGTTAGGTACACAATATGGTTTGAATCTAATAGCGTCGTTGAGCGACATATGATTTATTCGTCCGAATTCTCGTCTAACTACAGTCCGGATAAGAATAAACTTGCCGAGCTAAACTCAAGTGTGTTGACTGTTTCTACCACACTATCCCAGTCCCGAGAAGCGATCGTTGCGAATTCTAAATCTATTTGCTAACGAATTAATCATCACAAAGTCCTAAAGTAACATTAAACGGAGCAGACTAGGAGACTTGTACAGACTCGCATTTTGCGTTATTTCTGGCATAAGGGGTCCTCTACCCTCATGAAGAATTAACAACCCTGACCATTTGCAAATCGCATTCTGAAACGATTTTGCGCTAATTACTTCTTAATTTAGGTTCTAATGAAAAAAAAAAAAAAAATTAGGCATCTTTGTAACTATATTTCAACAAAGCAACACCCATAGCAACCGTTGCTTACAGTCCAAAGTACTCAAAAATTTGAATCAATTCAGTACATGGGCCTTAGTTTTGCCGAGAAAGCAATATTTTTATCAAGCTGATAAATCTTCCGAGATTAGGTACTAAAGTGTAGAACATTTAGATTTGGTGCAAGTGCCAAAATTTGAACTTGATCAAATATAGGTATCATTATACATTGTATTCACTATCAGCATTCTGATTGGCCAAGAGCCCCCTGCTTATTTTGAGAATTCAGGTGATGTTGTGGACAAGCATGATTATAGTATAATCTGCTCTCCAACTATATCTGCAGATTATACCACGTGCTGTGCACATGCGTAATGCACCTTTGTCTAAAGATTATTCCGGATATCACAAAAAACCGCAATTTTTGCACCAAGCATGATGACGTTGTTTTTTAGTTGGCCACGTCAAAATGCCGTCGATAGTCAAAAAGGAGTGTTGCGTGGATAGATCTGTCCTAGCTCTATCATCCGCTTATCAATAATGTCTGGTAACATTTAAATTGAGGACGTCACAAGTGGTGCAAAGAGCACGACCATTCAGGGCGTACATAGACGGCGCTAGTACGTAAAGGGTTAATTATACTTTACAGAAAAGCTTAAGAGCAGATTGCTGTAAGGATCAACTGCGGTCATGCAAGATAGAAAAAAATCTATTTTCCCAAACTTTGCCAGAATAAAAGCTTAGGTGAACTAGTTCTAAAAATACAAGTTTCAGGTCGTTTAGATTTTTATTTATTTTTTTGAATTTGTTTCTGTATTTTGCGCTCGCAGCGGCCTAAATTGACACCGAAATCGGGCATTTTCCGGAAGCTCCCGTTTAAAAAGTGAAAGCGTTGTCGAAAAGGTCAACCCAGGAAATCAAAAGACCTCATTTCCTCTGCTTATTGCCGGCGTAAAATTAAAAAGAGAGTTGAACCTGAATTTTTGACCATTTTTTTTTTAAATTTATGCTTTGCGACAAAGCTTACCAACTGTGAATCTAGACGAAATTTAAGGCTCTGGTGCAGGGGAGTAGTCAGGACGGGGGGAGGGGGGGGGGGGTGTTGGGGTGCCCGTGACACCCCTTTTGTAACCTTCTTTTGTAAGCAAACAACCTACGATATTCAGGTGACAATCTGATGAGTACCCTCTGTATGAGTCAGTGTGACCCCTCCTTTGAAAAATCCTGGCTAAGCCCATGCTCTGGTACATGGCGTCACTCAACGAGACTATACTCTGGGGAAGAACAATCATTTCAACTACATGTCGGGCGAAAAAAAGATTGGTGTAAATTAAACGGCTAATTCTGACAATATTTTCAATACAGGTCACTTGAGCAATATGAGCGACCCTTTGACTTTTGATGTCAACTCGGAAATCAACACACGGCTGCTCTTAATTTGACTTTCATTCGTCGGAATCCACGTCTCTTTACTTTTGCTTGCTTTGCTGACATATTCTTAAGTAGAAGAAGTTATGGCTTTGAATTTGGAGGCATCTACCCGCTATGAAATAGGAACAGCTGGCATATTTTGGAAATTTGACCTGCTTCGCATTTAGACAGTTATGTTATAAAACTCAAGTTGATCGTCGAATTGCACGTTAAAATTCGCTTTTAGGAAACGGCGGTATCTTAAAACAAGGTAGCAACAATCAAATTAACTTAATGCTTGAGAATTATTCCTTACCTTAGCAAGTTTTTCCGACGGGAAACCACAGCAGTATTAAAGCAAAACAAAGAGCACCGAACCGTGCCGCACGTAACTTAGCGTTGGTCCGAAGAGGAGGGGGGCGAGGTAGGGGCCGCATTGCACAGGTGGTTTCTCGTACTTCAATAGGCCTTTTGCAACAAACGATCACATGGTACAAAATTCGCCATGCTGGAGGGCAAGCTTATTATTATTCCCGCACTGGGACATTTTAACAAAGTGCAGGACTGTTTGATGTCTCTTTAATTTGTTTTAACGTGCTAGTGCGGGAATAATAGTGAGCTTGCCCTCCAGCATGGCGGATTTTATGGCATGTGATCGTTTGTTGCAAAAGGCCTATTTTGAACGTTCATGGCACAACTTTTTTCTCCGTCGGTTAGACTCAATGATTTAAGGTCATTCCACTGAAACAGAACCTGCATTGTGATTTTTATAAAACTTTGCCTATAGAACGTTTTCACGTGACGTCATTACAAACTAAAGAGCCACCATTTTTTTTTATTTTCGTTAGGTATAAGAGGCGGTATATTTATATACGTTTACAATTTTACAGCTTAATAGTGTACTTTGTTTGGAAACCAGAGCATTTTGAAGTTCAGAGTCATGGAGGTGCGTGACACAAGTCTAGGGTCGAGTTTGTTGAAAAATATATACTTACCTCATGATTTTGAGTCTGTTCAGAAGTTAGGACATTAGGAAAAGTGTATACGTAAATGCTTGTTTGCTCAGTACTGATAATCAGTCGCCCAGATAGCCAAAGTAAGTTCCAGATGTTTACACTATTTTCCGGCCGCCGTATTGGTGTACCACGGAGGTACACCAACATGGCGTTTTCATACTAGGCTTCTGTAAAATATTCTGCGAAACATTTCAACAAATATCTGAAGTTCGGAGGAACGCACAGGGCTAAAACTTGGAGAATTGTCTCATTGTGTTGTCTTCTTTAACATCAAAATTTCTTAGCCTGTTCAATTGGATGGTTTTTCATTGATTTATTTTTTTTTTACCGCGTGATAGTGAAAACGATGTATGACATGACGGAAAACTCATGCACTGTAAGTAACTCCCGTTGTCCCATACAAAGCCTTAGAAAAGTTTTCTAAGGCTTTGTATGGGACCTCGGTAGCTACTTACAGTGCACGGGTTTTCCGTCCTGTCATTGAAGTGTTTGTTTATTTCATAGGAACTTAAATTTTGAGATAAAATTGAAGGAACCCCATGTTCGTTTAGGAGCAAAAACACCTCGTTTATATCCAATAAATCTTTATAATGGCACCGTGATTGTAGTCAGGATTGCTTGCTAATTTCACGTTTCCGACGATTGTTTTTTGTTGTACACTGAGAATTGGTCTATATATTTATTCTTCACAGAGACATTTATTACTCAGTTCAAAACAACAGAAAAAAATTATAGGTCACCATACTCGTTTGCGATAAAAATGACGATTTACCTCTATGGCGAGGTCCAGCCCTTAAAGAAAAAGCAGCCAATTTTTTAATGCGCGAACGCTAGTCAAACGTGAAATTATGCTCACTAGGAATGGGCAATGCAATCCTAGAGAATGAACTTCAGGTTGCTTGGATAATAGAGCATGAAAGAAAACGATGAATCCACTCTGCGCAAAGATTTATTGGTTCTTTGATGCAGATGATGATATGGCGTGGGGTGCACTAGACCACTCTCACCGTGACAGTGTACGTAAAGCAAGGAAAAGCATATCTCATTGAAAGAGGTCAAATTCTTGAATCTCATGGTCTAAATAAGGAAGATGAAACTTAGCACGTCTCTTTTGCATTAGCTTTCTATGTTTATGTCATTTGTACTATTTATAGCTGCTCATTACTACTTTTCAGGCTGTAATGATTTCCCATATTTTTAGATTTTTAAACTTTTTACGTTACTTCTTTCATCGTTACTTATTACTTAACCGCCTGTCGGGTAAATGTCCGTATCTGGGCAACTGCGCACCTACCCCTCCCCTAACCCAACAGTAACACCAACTTATTAACTTATTATAACATGTAAACATGTTGGGTTAGGGGAGGGGTAGGTGCGCAGTTGCCCAGATACTGATATTGATTCACCCAGTCTATCAGTCTTTTGTTATTATTTATCTTTTCACTAGTCATATCACATTTCCCATATTTTAAATTTGTAACGTTTTAAACTTTAGTTATCTCTGTAACACCCTGAAGAAGGAAGGCCGTGCCTTCCGAAATATTGGAAAATATATCCCTATACTGTGTAATCAGCCTTGCTAATTTGCGAGAAAATAATTAACTAACTGGAGGAAAATTTCGGCCTTCAAGGCCAACAAACCGTTCGCTAATCAGGACCTGATAGCGGGGAGAAGGATACGCGCTTTGCAAAGTACGCCGATGGCATGGAAGCTGTTCTCTAGAGACGCACGCGTTACCCTTTGGTCAAAAGATACAGTCAGCCATTTTAAGAAAGGCATCTAGGAAGCATATGAGTGATGAAACAGTTAGAATTGCGTATCATGAGGGAGCGTTCCGTGATACTGGTCAGGTTGTCCTTCAAGAAACATAGTCGTAAAACCCTCCGGCAGAGTTATCTTGAACCTAACCAAAATGCATATATAAGGAAAGAACTCCAGTATGAAAAGGCTTCGCATGGATATGCTTAAGACTTCTAAACTACGCGCTGCCAAAGCTATGTTATGTTACTCTCACTTGCGACTGGCTCAGTGCCTTCGCTCTGTGTTTTGCTAAAACTGTTTGTGGTTTCCCGTCGGAATAATCTCGTTAAGGTAAGGAATAATTCATAAGCATTAAGTACATTCGATTATTGCTTCCTTATCATTATTGATATACAGTACCTTTTCTAAAAGAGAATGTGTAATTCGGCGATCAACCTGAGCTTTATGACGCAACCGTCTAACACCTGGTCATTTTTATTACTTATTTGTTCATTTTTATTCATAGAAACACGTGCACTAAAACAGAAAAAGAGTAAAGTAGATTCCAGACAAAAGAACAATTTGGGGAACAGGAGAACAAAGGCAAAAAGTGTTAGGGAACATCGGAAAGGGAAAATAAAAATTAGTCAAGCAAGGAGCAAGAACGTATAATTGCGGGAACAAGGGAATTCACATGAGGAAATCTGCGTACTTATAATACATAACCATCAGCATTCATCTGAGGTCATTATCGGGACGACTAAATAACGAATTAGCCCTCGTGGTAGTCGTGGAGCGTTTAGAAAAGAGCTTTTGTGTCAGTTTAACATAATGATGCAAAGGACCGCAGACGAAAATGCTGCCTGTTCACGTAGGATCTGTAAAAAGATCTAAACAGCCAAAAATGGAAAGAATAGCAAACAATGATGCAAGGCTGATACTACGTAAAAAGCTTAAAGGGGCAACGACATGATAGAGTCCAAACTGAAAGCTAACAATTGCAACCATGGACAGCTGTTTCGACCTTATTGGGTCTCGTCAGCACGGTGTAGCAAGCTATATGAAGTATTCAGCTGGTCGACTGATATCCATATACTCACCATTAGATGGTGATGACCTCAGATGAAACTCGAATCCAAATCTCTGCCAATTGGCCAATGTCACATGCAAAACGCGTAACAAGGGACAACAGGAAAAATCCAGAACATCATTCGTTGCCGCGATAAGGAAAACTGTGGACAGACACAAAATGTCCCGCAGGACTGAAAATCATGGCCAAAACCATGTTAAAAATGAGCAGCATATCGGATCTGAAAAGACCTGTGGCCCCAAAAAATACTGGACAGTTTAACATAATGGTGCAAAGGACCCCAAACGAAAATGCTGCAGTTTACGTAGAATCTGTAACGGCCACGTGCACAAGCGCCATATCCAAGGAACCAATAAATCTTTGCTCAGAGTGGAGTCATCGTTTTCTTTCCTTTCCTATTATCCGAGTGACCTTAAATCATTGAGTCCAACCAACGCAGTGAGAGTTCTGTGCCATGTGCCTTGCGCCACCTGTACAATGTAGCCCCTACCTCACCCCCTTCCTCTCCGGACCAACGCTAAGTTACGTTACTGCCACATGCGGCATGGCTCAGCGCTTTCGCTCTGTGTTTTGCTAATACTGCTGTGGTTTCCCGTCGGAAAAACTCGCTAAAGTAAAGAATAATTCCCAAGCAACTTGAGTTTTATAACGTAACCGTCGTTATAAAGGAAGATGCAGCATTCTGTTTTGTTATTTGTTTTAGTTCCATACTTGTCTGGCTCGTGTCACGCAAATGAAGCTTGCCTTCTACTCGACCGTGGCTTGAAAAATGGGCTTACTGTCACTGGTCTTGTGAGCACCACTCGGGAAAGCTGACTCGAGTCCTGGCTCGAGTCCTGACTCGAGTCCTGGCTTGAATCCTGGCTGGAGTGCTGGCTCGAGTGCTGGCTTTAGTCCTAAGTCGAATCCTAACTCCAGTCCCAACTCGGTATTTAGGTATCCTCGATGAAATTGGCTTATAAGTGAGTTTACGCAACTTTGTCATTGAGTCGGCTTACGCGCTGTTTACAAGCCATTCGCCAAAAATCTAAGTACATAAGTTGCTCGGCAACCTTTGAGCAACTTTTCAGATTTGAAGCAACTTTAGTCCTTCGAGCAACTTTTCGGGATTTCGTGAATCTTTTTTCTTTTTTTGAATAATTTTCTGCCTTTTTTAAGGCAATTTGTAATAGGGCCACGTTCGATATATCAATATTCGAAGCATAGGTTCCGAGGCTATTTCGGGTCAAATTGCAAACTTTTCAAGTTTCTCTTGTCTCTCAATTCCCTAAAGAGACTTAGATACAAAGAAAAACAACACCAAATATAGAAGTTTGACCTGAAAAGCCTCGGAGCCATGTTAGAATATTGATATATGGAACGTGGCCTATTAAACCGCCCATTTCATGTTTCTAATTTAAAGCATCGGTTTGCTTTTATGCAGGATTTTACGTTAAAATTTAATCCTTTTGGTAACAACAAAAAAAACACTGTTCCCTAGTGGTCTGCCTGTGGTAGCAGCCTAAGGGTCATCAGATATGCTGAAAAATTCAAAATGGCGAAGCGAGTGATAATCCATGCTCGAGTGAAAGACTTTGGTTTTATACCAAATACACTCGTGCATTGTCCAGAGAAACTTCACATATTTAATAAGCATATTAGCAAAGTTGTGTTTTTTCGAATACAATCACGAGGTGTTCGTAATAGAAAGCCGAATAACATGAGAATCAGATTTTTACGATTTGGGTTGAGAGGGACTCAGTCTTACAATATTGATGGGTCAATATGAGTATAATTGTGTCTATAATATCTATGACAAAGTG
>JAHPZR010021730.1:0-12447 GCA_019787425.1 Platygyra sinensis
CTTCTCAGTTTTCGCGTACAATTTCTACAGTTTTAATAAATATATCGTTGTTGAGTTAAGCTTTGTACAAAGAAACTAAAAAATGCTCGCAGAAACTTGCAAAACTTGTGAAATAAACACAGCGTTTTCGTTCCCAACGCGGCTATTTTTATCCTGGAAAGAAATTTGATCGGGCAGATTTCGATCACGTGCTAGGCAACCACTTCTGAGCCATGAGAGCACGTCACGCAATAAACTAAACAACGCTATAAATTGTCATTTTCGCCAAGCTTCATCTAAACACTTGATTACCTTTGAGCCTAAAGCTAACCTTTTCTTCTCAAAATTGTTATCGTTCAGCGGTATTTTTTTAAAATTCTGCGGCTCCTGCTGCTCCTGTGTGGTTCCAGGGAGAGAAACTCTGATTGCGTCGCAGAAAATATTGCGAACAGGAGTCCGTAAAGTTTAGAGGGAACGTGGCTTTTTTTATGCGATTTGGCCCATTCTTTTACGACAAACGCAAAGCAGGATGATGTTTCTTTAAACTTTAATGCTTTATTGTACTTTTAAATCATGTAAAAGGTCGCTGTTTCGCTGAACATTCAGTTTTTCCGATTTGTTAAGTTTAACGCGCGCGCTGTTTACGTTAATGTTGCGCGGGTGCTGTATTTGAATTTACATCGTATCGCAATGAAGCTTGTCGCGTAATGCATTAGTTTAAAACAACGGTGATCAAGTCTGTGCGCTCACCAGTTATTGCTAACCAGTACAGTTATTGCTAACCAGATATTGCTAACCAGTTAAGAAGTCAGTTACGGAGGCAGTCAAGAAGTAAGTTTTAGTTGATTTGCAAGTTCAGTTTACGCATTGTTTTGGACACTTGTAAGGCCGCGTGCCAACATGATTTCTTTGTTTTTTTAGATCGAATTGAATTGTTACAATAAATAAGATTCTTCCTTCGTAATTGGCGTTTTGGTCTTTTGCTCAACGAAACAGTCGCCAAACTGGCGACTAAACAAAAATTTTAGTCGCCAAGGAGAAAAAGTTAGTCGCATTGGCGACCATATTGGTCGCAATTTCGAGCCCTGTTAAGGATAGATTCAGGCAGAGATTAAGGAGAGAGATATAAGTTCACGTTCTCTATGAGTAGAAGAGCGGCAGAGACAGAGATCACTAAAACAAGCAAATTAATAAAAGTGGGCTATTAGTAGTTTCGTTTGTTTTGCTCTTGGAGAGCTGAGGTGACTATGTGAAGCTATAAGGCAAGGTACACTGAAACGAGTCGAACGATGTGCTTAGGTGAACATCACTTATCTCCAGTGTGGTTGACTATTGTTTGTAGAACTTGTAACTTTGTACGTAAATGATCGTGATATGCTAAGTTACCTCCTTTGTTTTTGTCTTCTTTGCAGTTGGTATTCCTGGATTGTTCGTAGCCTGGTGAATGGTCAGTACTCTCTCATCCACTTGTAATCACTCGTTTTACTTGCTAAGACCCTGACAGATGTGGGTGAAGTCTGGGTCAGGCCAGTAAAAATGTAAAAAAAAATCTTATTTATGGTTGACATGCACTTAGCTTAGCACTAAGCATTAGGTGGCAGTATGAAGCGACTTGGAGTGTTTCGTCTGCCCCCTGAATGGGATGCTACTCCATCACAGGGCTGCCACCAGTATCAAATTCGTCGGTACCCATTTATACACCTGGGTGGAAAGAGGCACTGTGAGAGTAAAGTGTTTTGCCTTTAAAGAAGACAATACACTGAGCCCGACCAGGGCTTGAACCCGGAGCGCTGAATCCGTAGTCCAGCGCAATCCGTCATTTCACACTGATAGATACGATACTGTTATTGTACTCTCAAGTAACTAACACTCTACTAGAGTATGTGATTGTTTTGCTGAGGAATCCTGGAAAAAAGGGGAAAAAAACACTAACAAGACTACAGCACCTTGTCAAGTATCTTTGATTGCAGTGTTTTGCAGGCTTCTTCGTTTCCAATCGTTAATCTATTGCAAACTGAACCACTGCGAGGATCATTATGTTCACTCTTTCTATCCGCGGTTTTTTCACCTCATTATGTTGTTATTCGGTTTGTCTTTTTTAGGTGTCTATGTGTTTGGTTTCCTGTTCATGTTGCCCCAGCTATTTGTTAACTACAAGGTTAGTCGTTGATAGCAAGGGTAATGTGGTTGATTAGCTATAATCGAACTCACAGAAATAATTCATATTGGCGTCAAATGTTATGAATCAGTTAAGGACCAAACTCGCTGTTCTTGATGCAGTGTATCCCGCGCCGAAGGGTAGCCTTCTTGTTATTAAGAAGGATTAAAAATTCCTAGCCAAGGCCACCTTTCTACAACAGCAAGTTAATTCTGCCCTGAGAATGGCTGTTGTACACAGTTGAAATCTAGAGTTCGTGAGGCGGCGTTCGACACCGCTTGTTAGACTTCCCCTTTATCGATGTGCTGTGTGAAGAACTAAATTATCCATAGTGACGGGAATCGAGGAGACCAAATCGCAAGATAAATGTGGAAGAAGCATCTTACCCCATCGCGTATCAGTAGTCGCTATTATGCGACCGGAACTTCCAGCTACCGCAGGCCACATAGCGTGAATCATTTGTGAAACGGTCCACGACTACCAATTGACCTGTTCTTTTCTTTCAGCTCAAATCTGTCGCTCACCTTCCTTGGAGAGCATTTATGTACAAGGTATGTAGAACGTTTGGAGAGTTGAATCCAGACACTACACTTATGAATCTTTACTCTTGAATAGCACCCTCTTCTGTCGATAACTTTAAATTTATCAGAGATTTTACTTTTTCCCCTTTCAGTTACTCTCTTCCAGTCTACAGGAATTCTAAAGCAACAGACGTTTTTAGAACAAAACAAATGTAAATACTGGAACTCGTACATTTAGCGTGTGATTTCGGTTTTCCCCGCCCTCGTCCCACTGTTCTTCCTTTTCTACATTCCCCTCTCCTCTCTCCCTTCCCCCCTGACTTTCTGCCTCCCCCCTCCCTCCCTTCCTAATTTCCTACCCTAATTTGTAATTTTCTCTGCAGGCTTTCAACACCTTCATTGACGATGTGTTCGCATTTATAATCGTCATGCCGACCGCTCACCGCCTGGCCTGTTTCAGGGATGACGTTGTGTTCGTTATTTATCTCTATCAGAGATGGTAAGTGTCACTTAACAAGCAAGCGATGTTCAATCTGCTCGTTAAAATTCCAAGAAACCTGTTCGATCTTCTAGAAACGATTGCGTGACTTGGGTGACTCACGTGACGTGTTCTACTCGAGGCAACGTTTTCCGTTATCCGTGACGGTGAAAATAAGTTCAGTACATAAGAATCCCAGCCATTTACAACCACTCACCTCTGGATCTTGGCAAAGTGCGTTACTCTGGTGACGACTGATGCTTAAACATACACAACAGTGCGTGCTTCTTGTCTTCTCTGGAAAAGATTGCGACTCGCGTGATACGTGACTCTCGATGAAAGTTACTCAAGCCAGATACAGGTCTAACTGGTGCGACTACCCATGTCGTTTTTGTGACATGCAGCCTTTTCCCATTGCACGTAGCCTGCGTGCCAAGCTTTTCTGTACCAAATTAATACTACATTCTAGCCACGCGCAAATTGGAACGAGAGGAACAAAAATCGACGAAGCAGTCCTACTTGCGTGTAACCTGCGATCATACCCTCCCCTCCCTTATATTCAGACACGCCTGATCGCAGGTTAACTTGCGTGTAGTCCGAATGCGGATAAAACTCCTCGTGGGAATTCTTGCTACGCAGGCTACACGGCACTCTGTGTTGCCCTCCCATGGCCTTGAGAGGCAGTGCGAGCATGATACCTACTGTCTGATACTATTCCTCGTCAGGTTGTATCCAGTCGACATGAAGAGGGTGAATGAGTTTGGCGTTTCGTACGAAGACCAGGAAAAAGACGACAAACCACACAAAGACTAATGATGCCTTAATATCTAAAATATGGCCTTCGTTGAGTAGAAAATAAAACGTAAATTAACACTTTAACGTATTGATTGTACACGCCAAGGTTTGTCTCCTTTGGCTACACTGAACTCCGTCAAATTTAAAAAGACAGTACCATCGATAGCAACGTTTGTATCGTAGAGCAAAAAGGGCAATTTACCGCGTAGGTAAATCTCTGAATAATCAACGCTTTCCTGCCAAGCAGTCCCCCTAGTCCCGGCGAAAAACTAACGTACTGTCCAGTTGCTCTGTTATATTAGGGGTGCAAACGATCCTGTGCCGCGCTCACGTAATAGATTTCTACCTACTCCACATTCCCTCGCGTTTCCATCCGGTTTGGAAAATCCATCGTTAGCCTAAATTGTAGGTACATCATTCTTCTTCAAAAAGCCGTGCGTAGGTTGTAGGATTTTGACATCTATAAAGCGGTAAAGCACTTTTTATAAACGCTACTTGACCAATTTGAGCCCTTTCTTCTCTAATTGTGAGCGCTCTCTTATTCAAATTTGCCGCTTTCGTGAATTTCGTGAATTATGAATAATTAATGATGTCCACGCATTCTGCCCGATGCATTCAACACGGATACCCAACGGGGCCCCAAGAAGCTGCAAAACTGCTGAGGTCCCATGAAGGCTTTTTTTTAAAAAATAAATAAATAAAATAACGGGTTAAAGAATATCTGAAGGAAAAAATGGGATATTCAGAATGAGAAATCGATTAGGAAAAGCTTTGATTTTTGCAATTGAAATTTAAGGGATACGGGATATTTAGGCCATGTTACAGAAAAGTTTCCCTTAGTTTCATGCAATTGATCATTTTGTTTTTTTTCCTTGAATAGGGTGTAACTTTTCGGGTTTGGGCGTTAAAAAGGGTATCAGTTTTCGCTTTCTTAGTCCTTAAATAGGATCAGGGTTCAAGAACCTAAATTCGTGGGAGTACTCCCTCCCGCGTAAGTATGGCAGGATATAGTGTTTCTTTTAGAAAGGGTACGTAGCACCTCCAAAGGGTGAAAACAATTTCAAGCCACACCCAGAAAACAGGATCTCGTTTTTCGAAGTACGCTTAGGTTAAACACATGGAAGATGATTTCCCTGCCCGGCACTTTGAAAATGCTTTCCAAAGAGACCAGCGTTGATCCAAAGTTGCGGTAGGTCAGGAGAGGAACCTTTAATAACGTCATGCAACCTTAGATAACGGCTCTTTTCAAAATTTCCAACGAGTACCCCGTCCTTTTTACATGAGGGGCCCCCGGGCTATACATCAGAGAGTCTGTCAAGGGAGAGTCCTGGGAAATTGGGTGCGGAATGCGGAGGAACGTTCGCGAGAAGTGCCGTCTAAAATTTGAATCACTAATGCATGCTGGCTTTTCTTGCCGTTCAGTAAAGCCGCACCTGCTCCCAAAAAATGCTACATATGGTCACTACAATATATGTTGCAAAACCTTATGGAGATCAACTCCACTCAGTGCTGTATACAACCCGAGAGTACACATGGTACAGCATTTCACGCAGTTTGAACGATTTGCTACATTTCTATCCCCGAAAGCGTTCAGGACCAATTGTTATATTACATAGTAACAATTCAAAAATAGGAAAATGAAGTAGAATCACTCATGAACACTCGCTGCAATTTTGTGACACCCTGTGTTGCGATCAATTTTACTCTGCGTATGTGAAATGTCCCGAGCCCGAGGTTTAATCCAGGGTCTTAACAAGGGAGAAATATTACGTGACAACGCAAATGCAATCCCTGTAAGTTGAAACCTTATCCTCGTGACTGATTTCTCAATTCACTTTCCTGTCATGTCATTTTCAGGTATAGTTAGGAAGAAGTGAAAAGCGAAGAAGTTGCAGTTTTATCACAATGCTTTGTCCACTGTTTTTACTTGTTTTTTTCGCCTTGTCAGTCTCAACTGATCTTCTCCCTGTATCTGTGAACCCAGATAGACAGAGGCTGGTAGATAGCTTAGGTCGGGAGGTCTTCTTTCACGGTACAAACGTTGTGGTCAAGGAATTTCCGTGGCATCCCGAAGTCGAAGGCTTTTCGGATGGAACATTCTCTGAGCAAGACATGAAACTTTTGAAATCACTTGGCCTCAATGTTGTGCGTCTTGGATTCATGTGGCCTGGGCTGGAACCAACGAGAGGGAAATACAACGAGACATACCTGCAAGTTATGCAGCACATCGTCACACTCTCTGCAAAATACGGCATTTATGTCCTGCTGGACATGCATCAAGATGCCTTTTCCAGGATGTTGTGCGTCGAGGGTTTACCAACCTGGGCAGTCAACACGGGGAACGCCAAAGGTTTTCCTGAACCGCTGCATGAGCCGTTTGTCCTTGATCCCAAAACGGGAATGCCCTCGGACGAAGATTGCGCCAAGTTTCTTTGGTCAGATTACTACTTCACCGAAGCAACTAGCGTGGCTTTCCAAAACTTGTATAACAACACTGACGGGTTGTTAGATAGCTGGGCTGCATTCTGGGCCAAGACTGCCTCGAGTTTTAAGAATTTCTCCAATGTTATTGGCTACGAGCTTATCAATGAACCATGGGCAGGTGACATTTATGCAGATCCACTGCTTATCGTTCCAAAAGTCGCGGATCGGATGAACTTGGGTCCTGTCTACGAAGTCCTAAGCAAAGCCATCAGGAAACACGATGATAAACATTGTATTTTCTTCGAAGGTGTAACATGGGATGACTTTGGAGTCGGGTTTAACAGCGTGCCAGGCGGGGATGAGTACCGCAATAGAAGCGTTCTCAGCTATCATTACTACATCCCACCATCGATAGAAGTAATCGAGAACTTCGAGGTACGAAAAGCGGATTTGGAGAGGTTACAATGTGGTGGAATGCTAACGGAATTTCACACAACCGTGGGAGAGATTGAAACAATGTTTGAAACGATGAACACTGCCGACATTTACCTGCAGTCGTGGATTGGATGGGACTACAAAGCGTATCATCCCTCACGCCCCAGTCCGAAAGGTGACAGGTGTTGTCCATTGTGGAATGGGACAGGACTCAATCAAATTTTCGTTCAAAACACCACTCGTACTTACCCTCAGGCTGTTGCCGGCAATACTGTAAAGTTCAGCTTTGATTTGTCATCTAAAGAATTCGTGTTAGTTTATGAAGTGTCCGAAACGTGCCACTCAACTGAATCTGTTGTATATTTGAACGAAGCGGTGCATTACCCATTGGGGTACAGCGTGACAGTTACGCCAGCTTCTGTAAAATGGTCCTCCATAGAGGAAAATTTGCTTGTTTTTAATCATCCCGGTTCTACCCCGCCAGGGTCAAGTGTGATGATAACCATTAACAAGAAATAAAACTGATTAAAGATTTTTAGTGGAGAATTATAATAAAACGCGTAGAACTCAGCTTTATTATGGTTTTCAAATATCGTACCACTACCCACTACCCACTACCCACTGTAGGCGCTCAAAATAAATGCAATTCTTATTATCGTCATGAACAGATTGTTGTTTGTTCCAATAATTAACTGGCCTTTTTCTTTTCATTTCATATCATGTATAGGGGAAATTCAAGGTGTTTTTTCTTTTAATTTTTGTTTAGGGACTGGTCAAAAAGTATTGGGGGGGGGGGGGGGGAGGGGGTGGGCCGGAGCAGAGAGGGGGTGGGTCATCCGTTTTTGAACCCTTGGTAAGGGGTGGGTCATGCAATTTTCAGCTACCCATAGGGGTGGGTCATCCTGTTTTTTTTCATGGGAATTGGCACACATTTGACACAATCTACAACAAACGTAACTCTTTTTTGCACAAATAAAAGCAAGTGATACACTCAAACACCAACCCATGATCTGGCATGCGCACACTCATATCACGCAGGTGGTGGCAGCCATAGACAGCAAAGCACCCCTTCATTAAAGCCCCAACTCCACACAACACATGTGGGAGCTGTTGGCTATGCATAAAGAACTTGACAGACTGTGGGTTGGTGTTGGAGTGTGTCACTTCCTTTTATTGAATTATAAATGAAAATCTTTTCAGTTACAAAGGACAAAAACTTTTTAAGCCGGATTTGAAAAAGTACACTTGGCTGGTGTACAAATAAGGGATGGTAACTTATGTATTGTAATATCTGTACAAAAGCTAACGGATTGAGCAAGGAGTCCCAGGGCAGAAATATTCAAAATACTACACTTGGTTGACATGCTGGTATGCAAGAACACCAAATGGCCAACTTGTGTCTACATGATTAAAACTATAACACAAACAGTGGTCCATCGTATCTTGATTTTTAATCAAGATACGATGGACGAAAACCGAAGAGTTGATATGATATTGGGTCTACATGCTGATTTCCCCAAGGATACGGGCCACATGCACAAGGATCTGGGAGCTGTCTGGCTATATTACTCCCGCGACTGACTACAGCCATTTTCTACATGGATCACTGTTCTACGTGCCTTGAGGCCTAGTGTGAAAAGTAAGAGGTCAAGTTTTCTTAGAGTTTACAGTCATGACTTAAAGTTGCAAGGTTAATGGAAAACAATATAATTTTGCACGATTTTGCATTGTTGTTAGGAAATAAATCTAAAACGTTAAGAACATCACAATTTCATCCACAAAATGTGTTTTTTTCGGATTATGCAGCCAAATATGTCATGTCTTATGGGGGGGGGGGGGGGGGTCATGTGATTTTCAGCCTCAATTTAGGGGTGGGTCACTCAGTTTTGTGCCAAATGGAAGGGGTGGGTCATCTGTTATCTAACCACCACATTTCGAAATGCTCCGGCCCACCCCCCCCCCCCCTGTACTTTTTGACCAGTCCCTTAGCTCGTCGATGCCGTCGCTAATCATGGCCCGCGGTTTCAACATTGGCCTCTATTACTAATTTGCGTTCCTCCCTAGCAGTCCGAGCGCTGAGCTCCCCGAGCGCCTTGGGCAAGGGTGGCTGCTAGTGCGGACAGTGTGTAGTCGCCAGTTCTTAACCCTACCACCTAACTCTAAGGTATTATAGTCCTATCACTGACCCATTCTCTAAGATCCTTATTACCCACTCCAACCTGCCAAAGTCACCGTATTTTGAGTTACAGTTGACCATCGACAAAATTACCTTTAAATCTCGGCGTTAAAGGAAACTTGAAAATCAATACTTTACAAAGTTAGAAAAACACCAAAGAGATAATAATAAACCATAAAGGAACAAGGATGGTTAAGAAGATTGACACTGATCGATTATTACGTACAACGAAATTGAAAAAATTATTCCAAACTTTTCAAACCGTGTAACCGTGACGTAGTAGCAACCTTCGACTGTCGCAGAATAGTTTCAAATGTGCATGAGCCGTAAAGCCCACTATAAACAGTGAAACTTGTATGACTGAAGGCTTACGAATTGCTTGCCCAGGATTTGAGCTCGGAGAAAGCCATGCGGACAAATGCTCGGTTCTGAAATAATATCAGGGTTAGTTTCTGGAAAGAGTGGACGCTCTCTTGTGATCAGAGATTAACAAAAAGACAGAATAATTCAGTTTTAGCACTTTTTAATCCTCAAAATTCTTTTAGAACTATTTGTCAACATATGTATTTCTAACACTGTGATTCTTGTAAATCTTTCAGAAATATTACTAGAAATCATGATTAAAATACGACGATAAATCGTCAAGGTTGCCGTTTGTCGTGCAAACTGTTTATTGGTCTTTGGAAGGCCCGGCGAGCAACGAGGAACACAGTCGGCGGTAAATTTGAACTTCAATCGACCACCCAAATCGCATCGTATCATCGTGCATATGGTGGCCATGTCAGTAGCAGGTCAAGAAAATGAGAGACTAAAATAATAGGGTTTCTGTGCTGGTGTGGTGATCGTGGGGCGGGGTAGTGAAATTACCTGTCGAGTATTTTCAGGGCACCAAACAACTACTGAAAAGTTCTCGTTTTCTGAGAGTTTGCCATCTTGAAGTTAAGGTGGCTGAACACAGTTTTTGATACCTCTGTTTCATTTACCTTTGCTTCTAAAACCCTTGATCCTTTGGTCGCCAAAAATGGCAGCAAGCAAGTTAACAACACAAACTTCAACTTTTTGATAATTAAACTGTCGTATGTGCCGTTGCCGTGGCAACATGATTAATTATAAACAGGCGTTTAAAATCGGTTTTCTTTATTTGCAGAAAATCTAGTCATTAGATTTTCTTTATAATTTGCATGCAACAAGCTTGTAACGATACTCACATGTTAGCGCTATTTTAATAATAATTTAACAAACAGATCTTTAATTATCCCTCGTTGAAGGTTCACCGGCATATCTTGAATTTCCTTTGTTAAATTTTAATTTTTTTGAATCCTCCAGTTACTTATTTCCTAAAGTATTTTCGCTCTAAATTTCGTGAAATTCTAATGAGTGGTTCTCGAGAAATAGGCGTATCTCCGAAAGTCAATTTTTCACTCAATCGCAATTTTTTCGACTTACTACGCATGCGCTGCATTTAACTGGGTTCCTTCGGTAACAAACAAAAGCTGAGAATTGCTGGTTTTTTTGCATCATTACTTTTTCTGACATACCTCTGTAATAAAAGAGTAAAACCATCAATACAGTGTTCATTTGTGAAGAAAAATAGTACAGACAGCGCGGACATTGAGCAAATAAAATGATCGCTGTATTGATGCCATTGCCGGATTTCATACGTCGGGGGCCTGGGTACAATCGGTGTATTATGGGATTAACAACACAAGACCCATATATTCAGAAAGAGCACACCGAGCTTTACAAAATCTTTAAGTTTCGTGTTAATTGGGCCATTATTGAACAAGATACAGCCATTCAAAAACTTTAAAATTTGCAAAGAAATGTATGGCTTTCTGGACAAGTGTCCGGAAAATGTATGGATTTCCGGACAAGTGTCCGGCAATCCATACATTTGTTACTAAATTTTTAAGTTTTTGAATGGCTGTATCTTGTTCAATATTGGCGCAATTTACACGAAACTTAAGGATTTTGTAAAGCTCGGTGTGCTCTTTCTGAATATATGGGTCTTGTGTTGTTAATCCCATAATACACCGATTGTACCCAGGCCCTCACGGTATGAAATCCGGCAATGCTTGTTTTTATGCAATACTTGTGCGCGCGCTGAATTGCGTTAGCATGAGCGCGCGCGAAAACTGTGTTCGGCCACCTTAGTTTCAGCGGAATACAAGCAATGCGAATAGGTACCCGTTCCACGTCAGATGCTGTTCTTTCTTTATCACAAGGACACAGAAACTTCCTCTAACATCATTTCACAAAGAAAGTTTCACTGAATATTCTAATGCAAACAAGCAAGCGTTATTATTCCATTACTTCATTAATTTGTACAATAAGTTGTATAGTTTGCCTTTCACGGGCCTGTAAGAAATATATCATCAAGCTTTTATAGATCTCACACGTCTACACTGAGAACTGCTTTTTACTTTCTTAATTCACACCTATGACTATTTTTTCCTCAATAGAATAAAGAACAAAATTAGTTAAGATGATGGCTTAGGTTACGAAAATCTCATGAAAATAGAAGAAGTAATGATAGATATTTAGTTTGAAGGCCGGATCTGTTACCAGAAGTGATCATAACTTACTTTCACGCAATGCCGGAAGACAAGCACTTTGTATCGTTTCGTGGAATTCAGTGGATTAAGCCAGCACTGTTACATCGCTATAATATTGTTCTATTACATTGCCTTTTTTCACTTGTCTGATAAAAAACTTAACTCACTAAATATTTTGCCTGACGTAAAGTGGTTGTCCGATATATCAACGAGAAAATCTGATCAATTGGGTTTTTCAATTTTTTAGCTAAGGACATGACTTATCTTTCCTTTTACCGTCAAAAATGTTGTCATGATAGTGAGGTGTTCGTATTAAACCTGACGAGGGGCTGGAAATGCTTGGATAATTAATCTCCTTGGAATGAAAGAGCCTATGCGTTGCTTACACAGAATTATCCACATGCTAAAGATCTCTTAGGTCAGAATTTTATTAATTAGGTAAAGGTAAAATCTATAAAAGAGAGAAACGTATCTTTGGTATTTTCGAGCACCACAGACCACGACGTATCAAGAGCAGACCAGTATAAGGTTAGTCCAATAAAATAATTTTAACGTACAAAGACTTTAATCTCATTTTCGAAATCTTGTTTTAAGGTTCAGTTTATCAGTGATGGAAACTATCTGTATCAGTAATTTAGAGGAGCAGGGTTTACATCATAACATTTAAACATGAACTAACTTGTTATCTTATCGAGAAAATACGCTTTGTTGTATTCGAGGTACGTTAGGGGTGCTATTGTAAACACCATGAAAGTCAAAACTCTTTTTTAGGTATCCAAAACTTTGGATCTTTCAGCGTTGTTCGCTGATGATGAAGTCTTTTTTCCTTTGCTGGCCTGGTGAATTAATCCTTTAGCTATGTATGCAAAATCACAAGCTACGCTAGTTGATTAGCAAATTACCGTTTAAGGCCGGTTCACAAAAAA
>JAHPZR010021735.1:0-17500 GCA_019787425.1 Platygyra sinensis
TTTTAAGTGTGTTTTTGCTCTCCTACATACTTGTTTTTAAATTAGATAAAGGCAAATAAAATCTGAAATAGAGAAGTCAAGGAAAGTGTCTTATTTAAGTAAATGATCACTATTAACGGCTTAGACAGACAGACAGACAGACAGAAAGTTACAGACAGACAGACAGACAGAAAGTTACAGACAGACAGACAGAAAGTACAGACAGACAGACAGACAGACAGACAGACAGACAGAAAAGTTACAGACAGACAGACAAACAGAAAGTGACACACAGGTAGGCAGGAGGACGGATAGACAGACGGAAAAAATCTAACCAGGGGTCCTGGTGAATCATTGAGGTTCATGCTCAACGACGGCCTCTTCATCCATGACATTCCTATTACAAAGATGAAAAAAAAAGCGAAGAAAAAATAAAACTTCATTCTTCATTCTCACTATCTACGGGTATACTAAGAACTCACAAGGTATCCAGCTCCCAGTTGGGGTTGATAGCTCAGTAGGTAGAGCACTGCACCAGTACGGTACCGCAGAGGTCATAGGTTCGAATTTTTTTCATTTTGTAACTGGCTAAAGTTGTGTGTATAACTGCGATGATGAATCATGTCTTGATATCTTTCTCCGCAGTTCAAATTTAATATATTCACTTGTATCTTCACCATCTACGGGTACATTACGAGCTCACAAAGTGGCTAGCTCCCAGTTGGCTTGATAGCTCAGTTGCTAAAGCACTGCACTGGTATCGCAAAGGTCATGGGTTGAAATCCCGTTATGGCCTGAACTTTCTTCAGGCTTAAATTTTCACAACTGCTTCAACTTCATATCGAGGTTCTATTCCATACATTTTACTGTAACTTGGCCGGGACGTAGAATATCGTTCGTTATATCGAGGACTTCGTTAAACAGAGGTTCGTTAAATCGAGGTTCCACTGTAGTATAAATGTATGGCCGTCAACACGGAGAATTGACATTTTGAGCTAGGGTACTTACCGGATGTTTGATAAGACTGGGGTGCATTCATATCTGATTGTGGGCTGCCGTATCTATTATTCTTGTGAAAAAAAGCCTTGGGGAATCAAAACGACCTGATGCTCCAAAATACTGCTGGGGCGTTGCGGTGACATCGGTGGATCGTAGGGAACCTGTGAGAAAATTTCAAATGAGAATTCATTTTTCTTGTATGTACACCACTTTATCCTCTTAAGGTCAGTGGGTACTTTCACAATTACTGTACACGTCCTCGTGCTGTTACTGATTTTAGGTTCCTTTTCAAGCAAAGATACACGGAAGCAAGCAAATGGACCGCTTAAAACAAACAAAAAACAAAGAAAGGGAAGTAATTGTTTTATCTGAATACAATGCAACAAACCAAGTTGACATTTAGCCTAGACCTACTTTGAAATCACTACAAGTCACATTTTGGATCACCTAGCTTAGGTAGTTTACTAACAGGGGTGACTAAATGTCACCAAGTTGGCATGACTCTGGTTTACTATGGGTATGCATGGGAGGAATATTCTGGTTAATTGTAAAACAAGATAAATAGTGAATAGATCATTTTACAGTTGTCTGGTTGGTGACCTTGCTTTAATACAGACCTCCCTGCTTTTGTCACTGTTTTGTCAGTGAGGTCTGTATCAGACCAAAGTCTACTGCAGCCTCGCTGCCATTCAAAGGCCAGGTCACCGAGCAGACAACTGTAAACTAGTCTATTATCATGGCCTCACCTGCCCTGGTGTTGGACTCTGAATTGACGACTTTGAACCGAATGTTTGTGTACCCGGTTGGAGAGAAGTCTGAACCCAGGTGAATGAAAGACTCATATTAGTACCCATGCCTTGCCGGAATGTTCTTTCAGAACTCTCCGGGAACTGGAACGTAAACGCCACCAGTCCTCTTGCCTGTATGCACGGGTCCAGAGTAGGCGGCATTATCGGGTCTTCCGGGGATTTGGAACATCAGGCTATCGGCCCCTGGCGTTTTTAACATTGCAGTGTTCATGTGGCTTGATGGAGATGGGGTTTCCTGAAATTATAAAGACGTTTCTTCCATAAAAGCGCAAGAACCTCACTAAACATTACATATGCATGAGAGATTCGCATGTAGCCGATTATTGTGGTGTCCTGTGGCTTCTAGGGTGATCTCTTTTGACATTTTTTTTCGGTTGTGTCACAACAGAACACAGCTACATATGCGCATAGACTATCGCGCACCTTGTGGTTTCGTACTTGTCTGAGCAAGTCTGAGCATCGTAAAGCGGATATCTAAGACAACCTCGTGGTTTTTAGTTGCTGCGTTTGACAGAAGGCAGTCTAAATGCGGAATGAAGGTAGATTTTATGGGACAAGGGATGGATTGATCTAGGGAAGCAAAATTGGCCTCACCACAGATACCATTCCCCCGGCTAATTTGCATACCACAGAAACACGATCCATACTTCTTTTAACCAATATGATAAAAACAACATTATAGGATGAGCAAAAACACACTTAAAAACAGGTTTTTCAGTAATTGCTGTAAACGATTGAAAATCACGAAAAACACTGCGAGACTGAAGCGGAATACTAGATGTGCTTTGATTTCAGGTTGGGGCCGGAACACTTTCAAAGTGAGAAAAACTACTGTCCAGGTCAGCGCGGTCCCAAAGTGGACTGTGTCCCTTAATTGGATTTAGGCGGGGTTGGGACGGCATCCTCTTTGAAAAGCTTCGTTGTTTCAAATGTTTTTTCGTCCACACTTAAGCGGAAAGACGGCGTTAACAACTCCTCAGGTTTGAAGAGCGAAAAGCTTCGTTTTTTGTGACGGATTAGTGTGGACGACACGCTTAACCGTAGAAATAAAGCTGCGTTTTAGTGACGGATTAGTGTGGACGGTGGGCCTAACCGTAAAAATAAAGCTGCGTTTTCGTGACGGATTAGTGTGAACGGTAGGCCTAACAGTAGAAATAAAGCTGCGTTTTCGTGACAGATTAGTGTGGACGACCGGCCTAACCGTAGAAATAAAGCTGCGTTTTAGTGACGGATTAGTGTGGACGGTAGGCCTAACCGTAAAATAAAGCTGCGTTTTCGTGGACGATTAGTGAACTGTAGGCCTAACCGTAGAAATAAAGCTCCGTTTTCGTGACGGATTAGTGTGGACGGTAGGCCTAACCGTAGAAATAAGCTGCGATTTCGTGACGGATTAGTGTGGACGGTATGCCTAACCGTAGAAATAAAGCTCCATTTTCGTGACGGATTAGTGTGGACTGTTGGCCTAACCGTAGAAAAAAAGCTCCATTTTCGTGACAGATCAGTGTGGACGGTAGGCCTAACCGTAGAAATACAGCTCCATTTTCGTGACGGATAAGTGTGGACGGTAGGCCTAACCGTAGAAATAAAGCTCTGTTTTCGTGACGGATAAGTGTGGACGGTAGCCTAACCGTAGAAATAAAGCTCTGTTTTCGTGACGGATAAGTGTGGACGGTAGGCCTAACCGTAGAAATAAAGCTCTGTTTTCGTGACGGATAAGTGTGGACGGTAGGCCTAACCGTAGAAATAAAGCTCTGTTTTCGTGACGGATTAGTGTGGACGGTAGGCCTAACCGTAGAAATAAAGCTCCGTTTTCGTGACGGATTAGTGTGGACGGTAGGCCTAACCGTAGAAATAAAGCTCCATTTTCGTGACGGATAAGTGTGGACGATAGGCCTAACCGTAGAAATAAAGCTGCGTTTTCGTGACGGATTAGTGTGGACAGTAGGCCTAACCGTAGAAATAAAGCTGCGTTTTCGTGACGGATTAGTGTGGACGGTAGGCCTAACCGTAGAAATAAAGCTCCGTTTTCGTAGCGGATTAGTGTGGACGGTAGGCCTAACCGTAGAAATAAAGCTCCGTTTTCGTGACGGATTAGTGTGGACGGTAGGCCTAACCGTAGAAATAAAGCTCCGTTTTCGTGACGGATTAGTGTGGACGTAGGCCTAACCGTAGAACTAAAGCACGTTTTCGTGACAGATTAGTGTGGACAGTGTGCCTAACCGTAGAAACAAAGCTGCACTAGCAAATTCCTCCGGCCTAGTGTGGACGCTGCCTTAGTTCGCTATGAGAGGCATTACAGAGATAGTAACCCAAGTTAGGGCTTGAACCCAGACTGCTCAAACCTGAATCCGCCATGCTGAGCATCAGCACGCACCACACCATCGAGAATGAAGGTACGCCGCAGTATTTAATCTCAAACTCACCAATACAGAGTCCAGTTTCTGCTTGACTTTGCGCATGCGTAAGACATCACTGGCCACGTCTGCTATCTGCACATGTCTGGCGACGTCATCAGGTGTAGCTGTGTTCTGTTGTGACGTAGTGGCTTGTTTAGATGGAGTCACTGGAGGAGTCATCAGTTTCTTAGCTTCCTCTTTAGCGGCTAGGAAAATGAAACGAAACACTAGTTTGGTAATTGATATCCAAACAAAGTTCCAACAACTTTGTTCTGCTTTCAGTTAGTGGATTGTTGTTACTTAAGTCTTCTATCCACATCCGACGCGCTTCGGGGGGGGGGGGGGTGTGGGGGTAGACGTGAAGGATGTTTTGACGCCGCTTTACACGGCCTTTCTGCCAATATCTTGGTCACTTTTAAAGCAACGCTAAATGTCTCTGCTTATTTCATTAACCACTGTTTCGCGGTTTTGTGTAAATTTTTGGTTGATTTTTGGACATTGAGGGAAAGAGATATTTTTTCTCAAAGATAGGTTAAATTGAGGGAAATATGAAATGTTGAAGATTTGATGGATTTGGAAAATTGAAATTTGAAGTGAAGAATTAGAAGATGGACACCAAACAGTCCCCTACCAACCTGGGGTTCTCTCTTTTTGGGGGATCAACTGTCTGGTAGTGTTTCCAACCCATTTTAATCCTAACACTGAATTCCCTTTCAATATTACTTCAAATCTCACCACTATTTAGGTTTACCCCCGCCTTAAAATCACTTCAAAAGTAACCAGATGCTCTAAGAGTATTTACTCGGACTTCGTACTTTACACTGTGTCTAGATCGGCCCTGCGACGACGACGACGACGACGACGACGACGAAGAAGAATGGCTTGCGTTATATGACTCGGGCTTTCCGACGGACAGGCCTAACTTTAGTGAATAGTGGCATAACAAACCTTTGGGATCATAGTGGAATACAAGAACAGGATGCGAGTCCCCAAAGGAACAGAAAGCAATGATGTGATCAAGCGGGTGAAACTGTACATCTGACACAGCATGGTGATAACCAAGTGACGTGTAGAACGACACCAGATCACCTGAAATGACAAAAATCATACCCATACATTGATTTACCAATCACCGTAGAAGATTATGACTGTACAGTGAACATGCTTGCCAAAAGGGTATCGCTGTTCAGGGTTTTAGCAATAGAGGTGAATAGTAAAATAACTAGAGGATATTACACGGTGGCGAGAAGATATGAATTTTATGTTCGAGTGGCAAGAACAATATCTCACGAGTGAGCGAAGCGAACGAGTGAGATATTGTTCTTGCCACGAGAACATAAAATTCATATCTTCGAGCCAACGTGTAATGTTCTTTTTATTATATGGAGAAACCAATTCAACAAAAGCAAAAGGCAGGAATCGTGACGTCACTGAACGATACGACACTCACAAAGGTGACATACGGAAAATACGCCACTCGGGTCCCGGATGAAGTGGCTTATGGAATTTACGAGTGGTTTAGTTCCCAGTAAAACACTCTCCTCCATATAATAAAACGTGATATAGAATATTAGAACAAAGTAATTATGAGAAAGAAACGGAGGGGGAGGGGGCAAGTATTTTAGTGGTAGGGGAGTGGGAAGGATCGTTGAAGGTTTGAATTTGGCGATTGTCGCAGTTAACTTTTTGGTGATTTTAGTCCGGGAGCACGTGTAATGCCGTGGGAATTTTGTGAAGAAAGCACGCCACTAGTCTAAATGTGTTAAAGGGTCCCTAAATAACATGAAAAGTTTTGGTGGCAACTTTGAAACTCGCTCAGACGGGATTTACAGGGTGTCGAAAATGTGACGTGGCTATCCCAATATGGAAACGAGGCTCAAATGTGAAGTTGTCGATAGCTATCTATTATTTGCGTAAAATTGAACTAAAATCACCGCAATTAGGCACATCAAAGTTTCAAATATAAAAATGCGTTTTGAAGAAGTTATTGAGGTCACGTGACCAAGCTAGCATGAAAACGAGGCTCACACAAAAGTTGCATTGGAAAGCCCTTAAACGTCTCCTGCCAAAGACAAAGATTGACGAAAGTATTGTTAAGTGTATGCCATCCATGTAATCAAACATGCTTATGTTATAAGGGTTATCACGTGACCATTCTTACACGAAAACGAGGCAGAGGTAAAATCACATTGTTATAAATGAAGGCCTCGTTATTTTGCAAAGTGACAATAATTTAAGGGAAAATATTTTACGAATTAGTTAAAAAAAATAAATATGACAGACATTGGCGAGGTAACTAGTTTACTCAAAATAGTCTGACATCTCCTTGTCACTGTTCATAGCAGCGATATAATGTAACCAAAACATTACAGTGGACCGTATTAGCTTTTTTTGCCATATTAGAATCACTTTTCGCAGGTGATTTACCGGTATATCGAAGTCTACGATAGCCTTTCCAACAAAATATTTGGCATGGTTATCAGTTATAAAAACTGTTTCCGATTGTCCATGTGGCTCACTCGTCGTTTGGACTATAATCTAGTCGCCATCATCATCTGAAATGTTCTCTTCATCTGAGTATAGAACATCTTCCAACTCAACATCGTTATCACAAGTCTCCCCATTGTCGGAGCAGGTGCAGAGGTCTGTGCAGTTTAAACCAGCTTTGTGGCACTGACAACGGTTAGTGGAACACCTTTCTTTGGAACATCCACACTTTACAAGTTGAAATATCGCTTCAGGGGCTGGTGGCAGGTTTGTCATGATCGGTACCCATTCATCTTGGTCCATTTGCCATCCATACTGCTGCGGTGATGGTAGTGGTGGGTTTGTTATTCTGTCGCTGTTCCAGACCATCAACTGGTAATGGGCTCTCAGGATGGCCTGGTACAATGCGGCCTGCGTTGGTGGCAGCCTGTCTGATTGTGCTTGCTTTTTCTTGAAAAGGAACCATCTCAGCTCTTTAACAGTCGTTATGGCTGTTCTCGGTTGATACAGGAGACAGACAAACTTCTCAATGGCTGCAACAATTTCTTCATTCGGATGCGCAGCTTGCCCAAGTTCTGCAAGGGCAGAGATAATGGATGGATCCGCCTCTGCAAATACCTTCCAACAGAGAAGTTTTCCCTTTCCAGAAAAACTTCCTGTGTTGTCGGCTCCGCTTAGGGCGTGGAATGCTGGAAGTGCTGCAATCTTCTCTGGCCCAAGTTTTTGAACAATTGGTCTCAGCTCTATCATACGATGATGTTGCCCTCTTCCTGTAACAAACAGCGTATTCTCACACAATTCTGGATAACGCCTAAGGGCAAGGACAAAGACATCTGTGTCCGGAGAGTAAATCTGTAGTTTGGTTGCACCATTAGCTGTAGCATCGAGGGCATGCAGGATCATCTTGGTGTCAGCTTCCTCTTGGTTACTTTGTAAATGTCCCACGTCCATGTGTGTTGCCTGACACTCGCTTCCCCATGCCACCACCAGTTGCCTTCCACTGCGATTAGCATATTCTTTAATCTTTTGGCTCAAATAGATGGTGAGCTCCATCTTGGTCTTCGTGTGTGACAGGAGTCGTTTCAGTGGAACTTTAGCAATGTGTGTTGTGTCAGTGATGTGGTAATACACTGGAGCTTGGCCTCCTTGGCGTCTAACCCTGGTAGCCGCTTTGAGTGAAAAAGGTAAATCATATCTGTCGAAAATTAAACGCACTTCATTACTTCCACTGTACGTTTGCAGAACACGGTTGCTGAAGTGTTCTGCCAGCTGTGCGCAATTTTTGATCCACTCTGGTTTATCAAGTGACTGAACTTCTGCCATCCCATCTACGATTGCGACTTGCACTTGATCTTCATTTGGACTAGCTACTCTCCCGTTGGTTCTGTTGTCATTCAGCTTCTCTAGAATGTTCATTAGATTACTCTTGGAGGAACAATGAAGCATTGTGCCGTCGGCAGCAAACAATGATCGCGGTACTACCGAGAATTCGTATTGGCCTACATTCTCCCTTATATCGATTTCTGGCCTGCTCTTGCACACCATCATCATACGCGCGAAAAGAGACCTGTCCTCTTGAAGCTCGACAATCTTGTCTGCTGTCGTGACCTTCACCACCTTTGCACTGGTTTTCCATGTTAGGAGTTTCCTCTTCTTCATGGGCGACCAAAGGTTGACCTCGCCAGACTGGACTCGTTCTTTTACAAAAGATTCAAACAGGCTCCTACCGATCTCACTTTGTTCACACAAATCTTTCTTTACCGTTTCAGGCATAACCATCTTGGTCACTAGGTTAAACAGGTCGGTATGTGCGTCAGAGAATGGATTCGTGAACCTTTCAATAGTGGCGGTTAACTGTTCCACACCTTTCTCTTCGCGGGCTAAGACAGCTGTATTGAGGTTATGATGACGACCTTGAGGCTTGGAAGACACCCCCGCCATGCTCTTTGCTTGTTCAGCTAGGCTTGCGAGCTCTGGAGCTATCAGGAAGAACTTCGTCCGAGCAGCTTCATTTAAGGTGATGCCAACCAATCCTCCAGAGACTTTCATAGAGCGGTTCTTATGTTCGAGTGCATTGTCGGCTCCTATTGCGCAGAATGGTACTTCAGCATTCTTGTTCACCACCCAGTTTCCTTGGGTGAACTCTTCATAGATTTCTGGATCTGATGCTTTCAAGGATGACATTTCAGCAAGGTACACAGGAATCATACGAGCGTAGTTTATTTTGTCGTGGGCGAAGAAGTACTTCGTGAACATCTCCAGAGTTAGCAGGTGTAGGGACCAATCTCCGGTTCGGACAGCTCTGATGAATGCCAGCATCTCCATCACCATACGCATGTAGTGGCGCATCACCTTGAACATCGGGTTACTGATGTTAGCAGCTTCAAATGATGACATCTTTCCAAGGACATTGAGATTACCTAAAGCACTGACTATATCCATGTGTGCTTTCTTCACTCCGGCCCTTGTGCTATCGTTGCATGCATCACAAAGCTCTTGTGCCAAACTCTGAAGAGTCTCACGTAACCCCTGATATTGCTTGAAAAAGGCTTCCTGGTACAAAGTGAACAAGGCCTGTAAGGTTGTGATATGTGCGTTCTCACCTCTCTTTATATGGTTGCCGTCAAGTATTTGCCGTACTGTCGAGGGACCATAAAGCTCCGATTCAACCCAGCACATGTCAATACCGCTGTGTTCCACATATGAGCCGATGGTTCTCAACATTGCCATGCATATGTGCAGCTCGCCCGGGCGAAGTATGATGTGATCCAAGTCATTTCGAGCCATTTGTAGTTTCTTTGCAGGCAAATACAATCCCATGTCAAGGGATATGACTGTCTTTCTTTCCGAACCCACAACCTGCATACTTATCGCTTGGGCATGCATAAGAACTGTAAGTAACGTATTCCATTCATGGGCTGGGGCTGCAATCAAGGGAGCTATACCTGCGCGTGTTACAGGAATAACTTCAGTAACTAACGAATTATAACCGGACCATACTGGGACTCGTGCTTTTTGGTGGACCACACTCTGACTCTCATTTTGGGACGTTCCATCACAACTACTTTCCTCTCTTGTTAGGGTGCGTGCCAGCAACCAGGCAAAATCATCGTTGCTTACAGTGATTGGAATTTGATGCTCAGCAAAGAGACCAAATGCAGGATGAAGCGGGGATGTTGGTTTCTTAGATGGCTCGGGGCATTCCAATAATTCTGTGAGAGACTTCGGGAGCTCTTTTATTGAGCGACTGAGGTCTGATGGGTCGTCTAACCTACAAATATATTACATAACCTTTATTTGTACTCAAAAATGCAAATAAATTTGTTAATTCACAATGTTATTTGGTTTACATTGTGTTCTGGGCATATTTTGACCATTCTTGCATCAGTTAAGAATGTCCCACTTGAAGATATGATTGATCATATATGAAATTTAATATATTTTCTTGTAATGTAACACTTGTTATAGTTTCTCGCCATATGAGCTGCTACATCCTCGGCAAAAGTTGAAGTGATTTGTGTTGAGTTGTTTGAGCTGAGGACTGGAAACATCGATGTTATTACAAGTATAGCCGAGTACAGAGAGCGTAGCCGATTCACTAATTTGCTGTCAACGTTTTAATAGGAATTACAACATACCTTAAGTCCGGCTGTTCGTCATCTGGCTCTTTCCTCTGGTAGATTGCCATGGCTGTACCATGTAATGTGCCCTTACCATCACAGGTATCTTCAGCGAAGTCGACATTGTCAATAGCAAAGAACACGTGCCTACCCTTCACTATGTCTGGAGGAAGATACACTCCACCACACTGTTCTAAACGTTGAAGAACATGTGCCTCTATCTGCGATTCCACCCTGAGAAGTCGGTTGTATTCAACGGACATTCTGAACCCGTGCAGCATGTTAACAATTTCTTTGCTTCGTAAGGCCTGATGAACAGCAAGCCCCACTGCAAGCTGTTCTGGCATCTCTCGCGTAGACTGTAATGTTTCAGACTTCTTGTTCTTGACTTGTCGTTCTGTCAAGCACATTGATATGGTAGTCTGAGCCAGATGCATCGCCCGTTTGTGTATTTCAGTGCATTTTTCTTGTGCCGACAGGGTGGCATTCGGTCCTTGGATTATCCATCTGTAGAAGCAGTACAGTTCCTCTGGGCAATTATCCTTTGATATTGTTTCCAGTGAGCCAGTGAATACCCACTTTTTACATTTGTTGATGGACTTCCGAAGGAGTACAGCAGCATCATACAGGATTTTCATATTGCTTGTACAGTCTTCATCAACAGTTTCAGATAACTGAATGGCAACATCTCTTGATTCTTTGATGCTTACCCGCTCTGATTCATTCACACGCTTGGACTTGTGGAACTCAACACCTTCTACTTCAGCCTGGATAAGTTTCTTTATAGTCTTGCGACTGCATGACTTCCCTTTCACATTATTTTCCTGCGAGATAGTGTCAAATGCAGCCTGTAGTTGCGACATATTCATTACCTTGCCACTCTTCAGTGCCATCTCTGTCATGGTTACAAACTCTATCTTGGCTGCTACTTCACTTGCTTGCTCAATTTTTGATGTGGCAGACGGTTTTCGAAGCACATTTGTGACATGTTTTGTCCAGCAGTTTTTATGGTATTTGATGTCAATTGCATGAGCATCTTTGCTGTCAACTGAAGTCGAGAGTTTGACATGTAGCTTCTCATCTCCTTCTTTCTTTATGGCTGCATCCAGAGAACTTCCTGCAGTCGATGTACTGACAGTGTGTAGTGGCTGGCGATATCCTCCTACGCCATCACAGAAAAAGCACACATCTCGATTGTATGGCGACGTCTTTGAACGTGTCAGTGGCTGTTTAGCTTCCAGTGACGGCAGATCACAAGATTTTCGCCTTGCCTCGTTTCGACCAGACAGTTCTCTTTCATACCTTTCTTTAGCCCTTTTTATCATGCCTGAATGTGTTGTTTCTTGATAACACTTCCTATGCCATGATACACATTTTTCTAGTTCTTCAAATGAAAAGCCTTTCAAATAAGACCACACTTCGGTTAACTTCACGTCTCCATAATGAGATCTTTCCTCAATCGCATCGAATAGTTTCTGGTGTGAAACAGGTTTCTCTACAAGTTCTTCATCTGTTTGTGTCTGGCAGATGATGCACAATTCAAAATTAACGCTTGTATTGCGAGGAAACTCTGTGGCCATTTTCACTACATTCTCTGTAAGTAAAAATGGCGGACCTCTATTCTGATTATTACTACTGCTGACCACAAATAACGGAGACACAGCCCAGGCCCCCTCTCACGTGTGAAGTACAGGAAATTCAATATCGTGTTTTCCTTTTTTGTTCAAAATAAAATCACAAGTACGTTTTGTGGCTCTAGCATAATATTAAGTGTATCATCCTGCAAACGTCTTAGGTATTTTTCAGGTTTCTGTGATTTAAGAGCATTAATTACTCTTGCTTCACTTTCATGATAGATTTTTCATCTGAAAGATCAACCTTATAAACATGTTTGAATGCACAGGTGTTATCCACCAACAACACTTCATACCTCGTACTTTTTGCAATGTTCCATGCTCTCCTGTGCAACTTTTGTGTCAGCCTCGTTTTCATGCAAGCATGGTCACGTGATAACCCTTACAATATAAGTATGTTTCATTACACAAACGACATACCCCCAACAATACTTCCGTCAATCTCTGTCTTCTTCAGGAGACGTTTAAGGACTTTCCAGTGCAAGTTTTGTGTGAGCCTCGGTTTCATGCCAGCTTGGTCACGTGACCCCTAAAACCTCTTAAAATCGCATTTTAATATTTGAAACATTGATGTGCCCAATTGTGGTTATTTTAGTTCAATTTTACGCAACTAATGAATAGCTATGGACAGTTTTACGTTTGAGCCTCGTTTTCATATTGGGATAACCACGTCACATTTTCGACACCCTATAAATCTCGTCTGAGCGAGTTCCAAAGTTGCCACCAAAACTTTTCATGCTATTTAGGGTCCCCTTGACACATTTACACTACTGGTTTGCTTTCTTCACGAAATTCCCACGGGACTTTATTTCATGACATTTGCTGCAGGACTATTTACTTAAGACCTGATGTGCAACTCCACTATTACTGTACGTAAGGAAAAGTCTGCATACGCCCGGCCGGCTTATCTCTGACTTTTATAGCATGAAGCGACCAGGAGTATTTCTATTCCATCCCTGGATGGGATGCTAGTCCATCGCAGGGTTACCCCCCAGCAATACATTCACCGGTACCCATTTGACACACCTGTGTGGAGAGAGGCACTGCGAGAGTGAAGTGTCTTGCTCAAGAACACAACAAATTGTTCCCGGCCATCGGCTCGAACCAGGACCGCTCGCTCCGAAGACAAGCGCACTAACCATGAAGCCACCAGGCCTACTCTATTACCGTGCTTGTGTGCCACAAATCACATACCCTTTATAACATTTTATGATTTACTTCTACTTTCGTCAAATAGCTAGAATGTACGCTACAATGCAGGTTGACTTATCAAATGCAATAACATAATAGAAGTTATTTTGAAAAGGTAACACAATATGAGAAAGCAAAAAGATTCCAGTTATTGACCACTTAAACTTGACTGACCTGTTTCTGTGTTCCACACGTACGCGTAGCCATCCTCTGAGCCTGCGATGACAAAGCATCCGCATGCACTGAGAGTACTACGGATGTGTTCTTTAAAGTTGGAAGCACCATAATACCGTTGCATGACGGTATAGCTCCGCAAGTCCAGCATGCACAGCACACTGTTGCGCACATGAACCAGCAGCTTACGTCCATTGGGGTGCAAGCTGAGAGAATTAATGACGTTGCCCTGGAAGGTATCACCAGAATTTAAAGAAGATTTGTCAACTGGTGATTAAGGAAGAAGCCTTTTTATTAGTAATAGTAACTTGGACCGAGTAGAGTACAATTCAGGGACTAATCGAGCGAGTAATTTCAAAATCGGACGAGCGCGAAGCGCGAGGCCGATTTGAAATTACGAGCACGATTACTCCCTGAATTGTACGACACGAGGTCCAATTACTAATTAATCGTATCTATATTCGGAAAAAATGTCTTCTGAGAACTTTTTTTGAGCGAAAACGTCTGTAGCGCTTTTCCTAAGTTTTCAAAACTGTAGAAAACATTGCTAAGGAAGCCATAGAAGCGCGCGTAATTGGCGTGAAAATCACGTGGGTATCCAATTACAGGTGTTCGATTACAAAAAGTTCAAATCAGGCAGCTGTAATTGGACACCCACGAGATCGCGTGCCAACAATAGGCGCGCGGAGAACCAATCACGAGTAGAGAATTTTGTTATAGATACGATTAGCTCTGTTACTGGGCTGAGTGAAAACAAAACTCACCAGGGAAAAGAAAACAAGACAGAGGTAGTGCAACTGAGACTTGATGATGTTTTTTTTTTTCAGTGTTGTCAAAGGATTCTCCAATGCCTTTCACGAGTGTTAAAGAATGTTTTCTCTAAGAATCAGTTATGTTTTTCTTAGAGTCTCGTCTTTTTCCCAAAAGGTGGCTATGTTTTTTTCTTCAGGTGTCAGATTTTTCCCTTCCTGAGAGTTTCAAAACTACGTCTCCCTAAAGAGACTTGAAAATCAAAAAAACGTTGTCTTCCTCATAATACTCCAGTTCGTACTTGCTCACTTTTGACAAACCTGAAGAATCAGAGAAGTTAAATCCGTTTACAATCGCTTTTCACTGCACGTGATACTAAAGCCACGTACCTGAAGTTCATCAATAGCTACTTTCGTTGACAGTGACCAGTCATACACGTAACCTGCAATCGACGAAGGACAAGCATTTAAACTTGAATAAACTATAGGTTTTGGGGCACAATAATATTTCCTAAGCAAACTCGACACTAGAGGTTGGATTTTAAAGAACGATGCTCGTCAAGTGAAAACGACATGAATCCACAAGGAGGCAGGAGAGATTAACAGCAAAGATGGAATTGTATTGCAATATTGCATATTGAAAAGAATGAAGCTTTGTTGAGGGTCTTGTTTCAAATGAGTCGATCTGTTCTTACCCCCAGTTCCTTTTCTCTTCCTCTTGGTATCCACTTGAGGATTAATGTACGAGTTCCAAATGATCACAATTCCTTTACTGTCTGCTGAAAACATCTTGGCACCTTGAAAGAAAGACGTTTAACGTTACACAAATCAAATAAATCACATCTAAAAACGACAAAAAAAGAATCATAATTCTAATACAACACCCAGGATACAATAGCCTCCAGATGCTTTACATTTTTATGAGAGGGAGGATGTCAGATTGTAAAGGCATTTTTATGATATCCTCTGGCCCACACAACCCATGGTAAACAGTGAATCGATCAAATCACAACACCAGAATTTCTGTGCGCGAAAGGAGTGTATCAAACAATGTTTGGGTTCTTTAATGTTCTTTTCTTAGTTGATATCAATTGCTCACTGCTTTGACACAATCATCTGAGTCAACCTCGTTCCCAGGGTCTCTCATCTTCTCCGGCGCCCTCCCCGCTCAGGGAAGGTGAAACAATGAGAGAACGTGGGAATGAGGTTTCATCTGAGCTGGCATAAAGCCTAAAGCGGAGTTATTGACGCACGGCCAGCATGATTTTAACGGTTAATTTATGACCCTGAACGAAGATTCAAAACCACAACCTCTCACATTGAAGGCTTGTCTGCGGAGCAGGATGTTTCCTTACCATTTTTCAGGCCAGGAGATCGAGGAAGCGAGCGAGCAAACGAGCATGTTTGGGGTGAGCAAAAGCGGAGCTAGTGGACGGGCCTTCTTTTCACGCGCTCACCCACATTTCCATTCGCTCCCTTCGCTTTCTACACAGGCTAATTGTAGGCCGCTGGCTAACTTGTGTGCACTCACTAGTCCCGAATAATACCACTATCAGAATTAAATTTCTTACCTTCTTGATCGAAGCAGACACTGTTAATGAAACCGTCATGCCCTTCAATTTCCCTGAGAAGCTGTAAACAACAACATTTAACTTTGTCTGTGGAGCCAACACATTTCTTGTTCATCCAATTATCAGTGTCATAATCAAAATATCAATTCTCCTTGCCGACTACCATACATTTTACTTAATGGTGGTTGGAGAATTTGGTAATTATCTTCAGTGTTATTGTTACCTTTTCTTGGAAAAACGTCTGCATTAAAGTCTAGTTGCACATCAGACCTGCCATGTGCTTATCTCCAGTTTTGGAAGCAGACGGTGACCAGGGGCCCGTTTCTCGAAAGCCCCCGCGGAAACTTTTCGCGCCCACGTAAAGCCCTAGCAAAATCTCGAACCTTACTATCACAGAGCTGTTGTATTCACATATTCTTTATATGAACAGAGGTTCCCTTCATACAAGAAGTTTCAGGGGTGTACACTTCTCCGTTTTTAGATACAGATGAACTAAAAATGGCTTTACGGGACCGAAAAGTTTCCGGAGCTTTCGAGAAACGGGCCCCAGGAGTATTTCTACTATCCCATGGACGGGATTGTAAGACTATCCCTGCCATTAGATTTGATGGGAACCATTTCGTAAGCAACTAGGTTGGAAGAGGTCACGTGAGAGCAATGAAACTGGCCAGGTTTTGATCGTGGACTGCTCCATCTCAGAAGTCACTATCTTAAAAATTTACATTACTTCCAAAAAATTTTGGACTTTAAAATATTGGACGTTTAACCCTCGGACAAATCTCGGGAAAAGAATTCAGACAGTTTGCTAAAACACAGCGATAGTAAATTTACGCCTTCAAAACATGTTTTAGACTGAAACAACATCGGTGATAGTTTACAATTAGACTCTAAGCCCGCAAGGACTACGGGTCAATAGCCCATGAGGTGAAGCCGAATGGGGTATTGACGCATAGCCCTTGAGGGCGAAGGGTCTAATTGTTTTAGTATCACCCAACTAGTTAGCAAATATTCAAGTTGAAGAAATGTTTATTTAGGAATAAACCGAAGGAAAACCGGCGAATTTCGCTAAGTCGAGGACTATTAGTAAAAGTCTTCAAGTAGTGTAGCCAATGAATGATTTGCCAGTAATCGGATACAATGCTATGCGCAAAGAACTCTGGGATCGCCAGGGGGCAAACATTGCTTGTGGCTAGAAGTAATGTATGGCGAAAAGCTGTTCCACGTCCAAAAAAAGGGATTTTGTAGAGAGATCAACACGTTTTCGCCGTAGTTTGATCGCAAATGAACTTGGGGAATGTTGATATGCGGAATATGTGAGTAGTTGTTTGAATAACCGTGAAATATGTGATAAAATCTACCGATAAATTTTTTTCCTTGCGTAATGTTTATTTCGAAATTTACATCGTGTAATGGTCTAAAATATCACTAGATTAGGTATAAATCGAGAGGAAATAACCCAATAAATCCTTTTCAGTTTCAGTTTACGTGTGCACGGCCTGTTTTCTTATTAGTTGCTTCTTTTATAAACAAATTATGGCTTCTGGAAATGTACCCCCTCAAAGGAGCGAAGTCGTTGTCAGAGGAGACGGAAACTGTTTTTACCGCGCTATTGCTCTTTGGAGGGATGAAATGAGCGATGAGAAACATGAAGAAATCCGTAAGTTAAGTTCTGCTTGGATTGAAAAAAATCCGAAGGTTTTTCAGCCGCTACTCTTCGAACTCTGTGAAGGAACATGCCAGTGACCGATTTGCACCTTCTCGACATCACAGAAAAAGTGGTTTACTTCTAAACCGATTATGATCAGTGATTCAGTGATCACAACATCGATCGATTACAACAAAGAAACAATGCATTTTTTTTAAAATAAGTACTAGTGAGAACACAGCAACA
>JAHPZR010021735.1:25000-55000 GCA_019787425.1 Platygyra sinensis
TCCACCGAAGCCTTCACATAAATGAAGTTTAATTAATTGAAACTCGGTTAATTAAATTTGCATTTCAATCCATTCCATTCCATTTATTGTTCATTATTCCATGAGCGCGCGTTGGATATGAGATGATAGATAGCCAACGAGGCGCGTAGCGCCGAGTTGGTTATAATCATCTCATATCCAACAAGCGCGAGTGGAATAATTGTTTTATTAAAAACACCCCCAAAATATAGAAAACTAGACTACAAAGGGCCAAAAAATCACGCATACGCTCGCCATTTTTGTAAATGAAAACTCTTGAATTGCATTATCCAGTTACCCAGTTTTTAATAATTTCAGTTAGATCATTAGTATGTGATTATGTATGCAGTTCACCAACTGTACGACTCGTTTTTTAAAATGATCGTTTCACAACCCGTAAACCCGCGTGGGTCGTACTGTTGAGGGAGAAGAGTTTTCGTACTAATGATATGCAGTCACCATTGTTCCACGACCCGTACGACTTGTAAAGTTAAAACCATTGTTTCACAACCTGTACAGGTTGTACGATTCGTGTTTAGCCAATCACAGGTCGTATCTGTTTGACACTATCGGACAAGGATATTTTGAAGCTAACAAGTTCAAACAACACTACAAAGATTGTTGATATCAAGGGTTTTTATATTTTATAAGCTAATTGCCGTGAAATTGAATCTTGAATGAGAATTTTTTAAAACTTTGTAAACAAGTTAACTGTTTGTCATGTAAATTATATAAAGTGATGTCTCAAATGAATGTAAAAAAAGAATGTAAATGCTCTTAATCAAAAATAGAATTAAAAACATTCCTTTGAATTTACAATAAAAAAGACATGATAGAAAAGGCATGATAATAAAAAAGACAACTGCAAACACATGCAATGGAAAAAAACCTAGTTGTATGTACTGTAGGAACAAAGAATAAGGTCACCATGCCTGAAAAAGAGATTATATCTCTTTATTATGACAAGTGATTAGTTAATGACACGTCTTGAATTTCCTTGTTATATCAGCTTCCAGGAATGCTTTTATTTGAATCAATTTTTCTGCCCTTCAGTAAGTGCGGCATCAAAATGTCAACAAATTCAGTAAGTGCCAAACTGTTTTTTTATGAGTAAAATTAGTATCATAAAGGTAATGTTACATTAATATAGGAATAACTTTTCATTGAAATCTAACGATTGATTTACCTGTCCAGGAAGCCTGGTCCAGTTTGTAGGTTCACCGTTACTCTTTCCATCTCTAAAAAATAATATTAAAAAAAAACAAGATCAAAATCATCAATACTACACAGGAAAAAAGAATGTTGGCTGTATAATTACCATGATACAGTACCTTGTAAACTTAACACAGTCCAATAGGCACAAAGAAAGCTATATGCTTTTGCCGTATTTGTCCCTGAACTACGTTAAACTAGTAGTTTCCATTGGAAAGGGAAGTGCTGCGAATGGAGTTTATGTGGAAGTTGTTTTTATGTCATTTAGGAAGTATTGTAGAGGGATGGGGCAACATGAGCTACTAGATTAGAATATTTTGCCAAAGGCTAATGGGCTTAAAACCTTTCCTGTTTTCAAAAACCTACTGAGGTCGACACAAAAAACTGTTCACTCATGCGAAAACCTTTCATTGAGTATTCATGGTTATTTATGACAACGAGATATTTTGCACCACTCTGTTTTGATGTTCACTCAAACGCCCCTCCGTTAAACTGTGTTTTTCATATATACTTGTGTTTAAGTTTGTGCGTATTTTCATTACCAGTGACTGTTTGCAACTGTTTAACGATCAGATTGTTCTCTGTGAGCAGTAAATTGTATTGTTTGTACTCTGCTGGAGCTTGTACAAGTTTCTGTTACTAACAGTAACTTCTCTTCTGATCTTTAATTGCAGAAACTGTTTTTGGTAAAGTTCACCTCATTCCATGTGCTCGTCTTTCAGCATCCAAAGAAAATTGCTCAAATGATTCCTTTCCCTTTTCCTACAATATTGACAGAACAACACTCAACTGGATAAAGATACAAATCAACTAGTAGAATTTATTACAAAAGCAAATAATAGCACAAAATCAATTTGCAAGGTTGCAATATACAGTACATGTACTTCTTTAAATACTGTGTCCTCCAATGCAAAAGATAGAAAAATTTAAAGGAATGTCTTTGACCGATCTGGTCCTTGTACAGTTGTATTACTCACTTATCTATCCCTTCCTGACTTATAGTCTAATAACTTGGGGGACTACCTATCAAACAACTCTCCTTCCCCTTATCACCTTACAGCAGTCAAAATAATAACATTCTCAGAATATAATTGCCACTCTAGTCCACTCTCTTGGAAATGAAAAATACTTAAAGTAAGTGACTTATTATACTTGTATTGTGCTTTATTCATGTATGACTATTACTCTAATAGACTGCCCTTAATTTTTAAGGGTATATCAAACCAGACTGGCGAGTAAGATTTCATACTACAGTGTATCTGCCTAAAGCGAGGACCAATTATGGCAAGTTTAATATTCGTTTTTTCTGGGGCTAAAGTTTGGAATTCCATTGAAGAGTGACTAAAATCCAAGAGTCGTACCTGTTTTAAAATTCCTCTTAAAAGAATCACTTATCTCCAACTACTGACTGGCTCATTGATGTACTTTATTTTCCAGTTTTTGCCTGTGCACATCCCCTTGTCTATTGTTATTTGTGTGTGCGAGTGTGTGTGTGAACGGTAATTGTGTACATTGTTCTACATGTATCTTAAGTAAGTGTATTCGCAAATTTCTTTCCGCTTGGCCCAGCCACTTAGCTTGATAAGCTTAGCTATTTCTAAATGGCTGCACTCTTTTCCCCTGAATTTTTTTCTTTCTTGTATTTAAGTCTATACTATATAATTTCTGGGCACGAATAAATATTGTTGTTGTTGTAATCCCAACACAAATAAAAATCTAACCTGTTGTATAGCAAACATGGACCGTAAACTAGGACCAATAACCTTTGGGGGCTGAACTCCTTTTAACGTCACATAAAGAGTTGATGGGTAAGGAACTCGTTTGGTTTGCTTCCACCACTGATAAACCTATTAACCACAAGTCAACATGTAAGTCTTCACTGTAGCTGTCAGGTCTTAAGTGGCTTAACTCCGAAGGTCTCTCTAGCATGATGCAAGTAAGGGTTATGATCTTGCTTCTACAGTACCGTGGCAGGTAGCTCCTCCCCACAGCATCTTCTCAGGGTGTGGAACCCAGGGGTTTCATCAGCAGGGCCGGGTTGTTCAAAGCCCAACTAAGCTAACCCAGGATTAGCGAGAATTTTGATTTGAGTTTTGTAACTTTTCGATGAGGTGTTCTGTTTATACTGTTCGTCTTTCAGTTTTGAACTTGACTAAGCTCAAACTACACAAAACGTCAGCAGTACAAAACGGTTTTACACAAGAAAAAGAAATACTCCGTTTAACTTTTAATCCTGGGTTAGCGTTAATCAGCTTTCGAACAACCCGGCCCAGGAGGGCATTCCAACCAGTTTTCACAGGTGGGAAAAAGCTTTGAACTGAACTTTTTTTTAAAAGAAAAACATCCCTTTAGATGGTCAAACCAGGCAAGCAAATTCATCCAAACAGCTGTTCAATTTGCCGTGCCTGACTCTTAATGAAGCTCCTGGCTACCACATCACTGGTTGGAGCTTACTCTGAGAATATCCTGCCTTGTTCAAGCACACACCACTTAATCACAAACGTCAAACCTTAAATTTGGACCATTCAATCTGAAGGTGTTAACCATTTACCCATTGGATCATGAACATGCAAACCAATAACCAAAATAACCCAAAGTGCTTTCAACTGTAGTTACAATATTATTGTTACAGGTATTCTGCTCTTCTCCTTTAACTGATATTTTGTAGGTTTGCACAGCTCAATTCAAATTTATTCTTTCATGATTCCTGATGTACATGTAATCAAAACTGAAAGCAATACGAGAGGAACATTGATAACTGTTGACTCAGTAGTTTAGATAATGGCCCTTGACCTAGCTCCCTAAGCTGATCTAAAACCAGAGTGTAAACCTAAAATATTACAAGTCTCCTTTAAAAAAGGAGGCATTTTCATTCGTCATTCCAATCACTTCTTTCACAGGGAAACATTTCCTCCTCATTTACAAACATTTGTCATTGTAAAAATTGTAACATGTTACTTAATATGATTTTGATTACCTCTACCATGTTGTTTGATCTGATTGCCGCCTTCAAAGGCTGGAACAGCTGAAGACGGACTTTTTTATCAGTGTTAGGGGTGCCATTCCCGCCAACAACCTGAAAAGTTGTTAAAATCGCCCTTTCAGTTCAGAATCCGTGCTGAACATATTGACTTTTCCCCCTAGCCTACTGCCAGGGCTCTCATTAAGGGCTTTAGTGACCCACAACACCACTGTTATGGCTGAGTATGTTTGATGGGCCCCTGATGTTAGGAGTGAATTTGCCGGTGGTTGACATAATTCTCCTAAAAAGTACCAAGTTAGTTATGGGTGTGAAGATCAAGGTCACAGGTGAATTAAAACTTATTGACAGTCCTGACTTCTTCAATCTGTTATCAACCCTGAAGTTTGTTGCTGCATCAAGGCAACATGTCCCACTTATCCATCACCTGTGTTAAGCAGAATCACTCTTGGGAATTAAGTTTACCTGTGAAGAGGCTTCGAGCAAAAGAGGCAGACTTAACTTGCACAAGGAACTTACCCCTTGTAAGTGAAAAGACTGCTCAATTTGATGCAACTGTTTATTAATTTATTGTCATGGCATGGATTACCTCACACTGAGTACCTCATATTGGGACTTTTGAAGTTGGAGATAAGACTTCAGGGAAGATATCACTACAGAGAGCTTTTTTAACACTGCTTATCCTTCACATTTACCTACTATTTAGTTATATTAACAGGTCTAGAGCATAAGATGCTCTTTTTCAATTCGAGAATTTACCGTAATCCAGAACTGCTTTTGATTGATTTTCTTTACTACACTCTGCAACTAGTTTTTTCAACCAACAGTTTTCCCATACATAATAGACTTGTTACTGTATAACAATTACATTAATTTTGGTCCAAGATAATTATCATTACTAACAGAAGCTCACGGTTTTAATTTAATTAAATTTGCTGCAGAAGACCCACTTGGCGACAGTGATTATTAATATTAGGTTAGTCATAGAACACTTGATTGAAAGCTGTTTAAATCACACAAATTACTCCTGACCAGTCACAAGTGTCCTTTAACCTTATCCTGAATGAAGGGAATCCGAGAGTATGGATTGATGGCACAGAGGCGAGAGTGTTCGACTTTCACCATGTGGTCTGGGTTTGATTCCAGCACTGAGTCATATAAGGTCAGGTTTGTTGCTGGTTCTTGTCTTCTTCCCAGGGTTTTTCAACAAGTGCTAGCACTCTGATTTTCCTCCCTCTACAAAAACTACAAACATCTCCAAATTCCAATTCAACCTGGATTGAGCTAGGACCTGCATGAAAACCAACTAACGCTGATGTGACTTCCTGGCCAAATACAGGTGTATTGTAAAATATTTACTTGATATACTGTATTTATGTGATTCTTACTTTGAGAAAGGCCCATGCCACCTGATACCAGCCTTTTTCACTTGTCACAGGACCTTTTCTTCTTTTGGCAGCTGTCATGCTAAGGAAGTCTACCACCTTTGAGAATGGTAAGAAATTTCAATGGACAAAATTTAATTATATAAAAGTGAGATGAATTCAGCTGGACTTCAATGTAAACAGAAAATTTTTCAAGGCTAAATCATAGATCATTTCCAGATGATCTACTGACTCTCACCTCAAAGAACATTATAACCTTAGGGTCAGATTCCTGACGACTGAGGAAATATGAGAAGATTTCATTGAACAAAAGAACTTCTTCCCAAGAGGGCATCAATGACCTAGCAATAACAAATAACCATTAATATACATGTAAGAAGGCCATGATGGTTAATTTAATAATCTGTAAGCACAAACAACACTCGGACAGACAAGACATAGACATGCTGATTCTGTCAAAGGGGGAAGGTGCAATGAGGTTAACCCTACATGTATATGTAGCACCGACCTGTGAGAAAAGGGACCAGATCACAACATGGGAACTCCCTGGCCTACAGATTGGATGTGATGCTCAAATCCTTGTTTAGCACTTTTAATTCCCACTTTTTCAAGATTTCAATTTCTTTGACATCCCAATAACTCAAATCAAAAGTCATTTCCCCTGGATCTGCTTCAGTATAACATTGTCAATGATAAATTATTATTCTCTGATTTCTTGAACTCCCAATCACTAACACTTGCAAAGTACTAAACCCAGCTCTTATCGCCTTAGTCTAGTTAAGCAGTGACAATTAGGGACCAGACTAGTTGCCCCAACAAGAACAAAGTTAACACTGCTAATTGAAATTTCGTTTAGCTACTGTAGAAAACTTACTTGTATTTCTTGAAATCATATGGTTGAGTCATCATGGGCATGATGTAATCAACAGGAGTGTCACTTTCGCTCTCATAGTAAGATGTCACACTGCGAGCGCTACAAGTATAATTATTAGACATAAATCACATTTTTTGGAACTTGTACCTGAGTTAAAAAAACTGCAACACTCTCTAAATGGTAATTTATACCAACAAATCTACATGTACAGTAAATTTCAAACCCCAGACAATTCTAAATATTGTTGTTATAGTCATTGACATGCACAATAAGTGATTAACATTACATGTGCATAATGATAACATTGCTAATGTTCATTAGTATGACTATAGAACATCAAAGTTTATGAACACAAGTTCAAAGCTTTCTTGTTCTCTTAAACTTAGTTATGAACTTTCTAAAAAATAACAAGTTGTGTACAAACAGTCACGTATTGTATATTAACTAAAGCAAAACTGAGGTACAAGTTCTATAGATTTAAGACAAAGTTCCCATGCACCCTGCTGTCTTTTAAAACCAAATCATTATACAGAAATCTTGCTGATAAAAAGTGAGATAAGGTAAGTGGCTGAAACCATAACTTTTGTTCCTTATTAAACAGAAACCTTCCACATAAAAAATAATTCCAGTATTTACCGGTCAGATTTCTTGACATACTGCCCTGTTTCCATGTCAACCACATGAACTCTCACCATAGGATGTGATATACAAAGGTCTGGTTTAAGGTTGTCCGCACGATGGACAGTAACAGAGAGAACATAACCATCGTCAGACCGTTTCTTTACAACTGTCAACGACCCATCGTCAGCTTCTGGGTCTAAAAATTCCAAAAAAAGAAGCTTTCAACATAATTATCATAAAGAAACAGATATACAGCTGCAGTGATTCCATGAGCTATGGTACATCAAGCTAATATGTATGATGGTTGTATTTACATGCAATGCTCCCACAAAATGCAAGACAAAATTGAAATACGGTTGAGCTCCACCTTACAACCAACCCATTAATACGGCCACCTGTTATAACAGCCACTTTATTCTGGCCACTCATTTTCTTATTTAAATACCGCCAACCCGGTAATTTGGTTGCCAGATTTTTGTGGCTTGTTGGTGACTGAATTAACAAGGTTCCACTATAGATGGCTATAGGATGAAGAAGTACATGTTAAAGTCTGCATACAGTGAACCAAGAGGCCCATCAGGTCAGAGCTTATCTAGGTTTCTGTAGCATGAAGTGGCTGGGAGTATTTCTACTCCCCCCTGCATGGGATGCTAATTAATCCGTCACATAGTTACCCCCAGCAATAAGTTCACCAGTATGCATTCATGCACCTGGGTGGAGAGAGTCACTTTGAGAGTCAAGTGTCTTGCCCAAGAACACAGTGCAATGTCCCCCACCAGGGCTCAAAACTAGATTGCTCAATCTGGAGACAAATGCACTAACCATGACACCACCATGCCTCCCCTGGCGAGTACTGAATGTCTAATGAAATCATGATACATTAAGGTATATAAGAAAGACTTGTGTTATGTTGGGAGCTTTTGCGTGTAGAATTGGTGTGTTTGAGTTAGCTGTATGTACGTTTAGGCACCCATTGATCGAACTGCTACCTGTTCGGATGTTAGAGTAAAAGTTGTTGTCGTCCAGGCATTCTACAATATTCTGCTCTGTTAAGAACCATGCTTGGTTTGCACCAGTTAAAAACCTACATTTTCATTAATTCTAGTTATTCTGCAGCTCTTTAGTTCATAGAGCTAGAGAAATTGGCTGTATTCTTTATCTATTGTTTTGTAGCACCAATTATAAAGAAACTTATCAGTGGTGCAGGTCACCCCAAGAACTAACTGTAAATACAAAATAAATGAATGCAGAAAAAAACAGATCCAGAACAGCTGCTATGTTTCAGTTACTGATATTGGTGAACATTCAATGAAAAAGAAAAGATGTGTACCATGAAGTCTTCTTCGAGCTCTTCCTCCCTTTTTCTTGGGTGTCACTGAAGGTGGCTTAGCAGGCTAAGGGACAGCATAGTAAATTGCTAATTAGAATTTTGATCGTAGTCAGAGGCAAAGGAAGGGAAAGGGGGTTACAGGAAGGGAGAGCAGAACACAAAATTCTTCATCAGCAAAAGTCCAAAATGGTTTACTTTACTTTAATATTAATTTGATTTTAATAATTTGTAAAATAAAAATGACAGCACATAGGCTTGTAACACAAGCAATAACAAACCTTTGACATTATTGCTCTGATGAAGGTGAACAGAAGCCACCAAAAAGTCAGGGCAGAAGAACAGACTGGGTTACAAAAAAACTTAGAAAAATGTCTATCACCAAGCACAGCACTGGAAGAAGAACTACAATCATGGACAAAAGTGTTCAGACACTTTACCGAAACTAATGCTTTAGTTTCAAACTACACTGTAACAATTGTATTTTGTATTTGAATTTGAATGAAAACATGTTTTTCATCTGTTCCCCTCCATCCCCCCCCCCCCCTTCCCCAAACAATGTTGTAAATGCTTCGTGGATGTTTGTTTGTTACCAACACTGATTGAGGGGAGAGAGGAGAATTTACACCCAGGGAATAAAGATTGGTCATTTTCATGTGTCTCAATGACTTTTGTCCATGACTGTACATACATGTAAATGTAGGTTCATGTCTAAAGCAAGAGAACCCAAATTTTACTGTAATCTAATTTATAAAACTTTACTCAGGTCATGTTCTAATGCAGAAACTGGTTTCTCTATATCAAAATATGACTATGTTGTGATTTAATTTACCCTTAGTGTAATTTAGTATTTTATTGTGTTCTGGTGAGTGGTACAATGTAAGTGTAATATGTTTTATTATCCAACTGCACTTTGTAGAGTACAGATAACGCCCAAATGAGTACAAATATAATGCGGTACTGTATTTTTACTCCAGAGGACCAGTTAGACAGGTTTCCTGCCGTTGACTAATCAGTTAGCTGGATTTCCTGTGCCAATTCCGTTCCACTTTGCATACTTCTGTCATGCATTCCCGTATATAAATATCCGCGAAATTCGCCCGCACGGATGGAACAATTTGGTGTGTTGGAAAATAAATCTCTTATTAGACGTTTTGTTGTGTAGTATCGCTGAGAATTTTTACTCGCTGTTTGTATTTTGACTCCCCCTATGGGCTCATCAAAATTTGTATGGCACAACTCGTAAAAATACTCAGCGATACTACACAACAAAACGTCTCATAAGATACATGAAACAAAGGAAAACCCAAAACTGTACCAAGGGTGTTATTGAACCACAAAGTACACGTTAGTTTTCTAGTTTACACCACTGAGATGGAGAACAAGTCACAAGAGTTTAGATTTAATTCAAGTTTTGTTACCAATTTGGATCAATCAGTACAGCTAAGGTCAAATACAAATTTATTTTACTGTCATGACACAAGAGGATTTCACATGGGAGGAGAACTCATGTAAGTTAATTACAGGTATTACTAACAAATGGCAACAATACATAATATTAGGAGTTACAATATTTGTACATGCACTGGTTCATTTGACAAATGTAACATGATGGCTACTCACATCTTCCCCATCCAAGACACCTTCACTGTCATATCCAAGATTTTCTCTCGCAGTTTTGCCATCAATACCTGGTTCTGGTGTCTTTGGTTTTTTCCTTCTTCTTGGCTTTTCTGTGGAATCATCTGGAGTGCCCTGTTCACTAAAGCATTATGGAGAGCAATAACTGTTAAGTTTCTGGTAATTTTTAGAATGCTAAGTCATGCAATGTTTGTACTAGCATCATGTTATGGAACAGTTTTTAACTTTCTACTGAGTGATGTAATTAGGGTGTAATGCTACATAAATAATTGTGTTAGAATGTATTAATATTAAATTTAATGGTATAAATTATAAGGGCTCAGCTAGCTGATGTGGGTTGTTGTACATGTAATTAGCAAAATTGTAGAGAGCTACACTGTACTGAGGAACTTCATTTGAAGTCAAGTAGATTGAGAAGAGATAGCGACATTTAAACTGTGGGTTTGTGTCAGTGGTGACTGAGGTTTTCATAGCAGGCAAGCTTAAGTTAGTTTGGTGATAGATTGCTTTGTTTGGAAGTTGGTCCTTTGTAATTAATTGGGATTTCACTCCATATCACTAAATAATATAAGTTGGGTTTCTAGTGTATCTTTTCTGTCGGTTGAGTGATACTGTAACAAAAGTAACAAGTATTGTTATTAAGAAACACTTTGATGGACAGACAAACTTAGGTGGATATATGTCTGGATACACGACTGATGGATGGATGGATCAAAAGACAGACATTAAGAGATGAACTGATGGATTGACCGAACTGGCTGAATGATGGACAGACAGATGTCTGATAAATGAAGTGACTGGCAGATGGATAGACCAAAAGACAGACAGACAGATGGACAGACAGAGTGACTGTCTGACTGACGAACAGATACAAGAATTATCAGATAAACTGATGGACTGACCGAGTGAATGGTTGAATGACTGGCAGACCCTGAGATGGTCGGACAGATTCGTGAGGTCAACAGACAACTACGAACTCAACCTAAACATTTTAGCGTCTTGCCCACATCTTCGCTCATTATTTCTACTCTATAGCTAATGATATTACATAAAACTGTACCTTGTCAAAGTTCTTGTCTTCTTTTGCCTTGACTTTTTTGGAGTCTTGCGGTCTGTCTGCTCAATGTCCTGGCTAGCTGGCTCTGTCAAAGAACCCTCCAAAAGTTCTTTATAGCTCTGTTTATTTTCTTTTCCATCTCGAGCAGCATCATCTTAAAAATAATTATCGAAGAAGAAAATAAATTTCCACTTTTCACCTTAGGATTGCTATTTAGTCAGTAGCACTTACCCTCGTTGTACAAATTTGCTTGAAGAAGATTTTCCTCTGATTGTGATGTGGCTTTAGCAATAGGACTTCCTGCCTTAATGGTCTCAAGCTGACAAACGAAAATAATGTATTTTCAATAGAACTGAATTGAATTCAATTCAATTTATGTATATTTTGAATTGCCACTATCAGTCAAATAACAGTATACTACCAAGAATATTTAATAAGATAAATTTTACAACTATTGAGGCCTGGCCCAAGTTGTTCAAAGGCTGGATAACCCTGGGAAGTCTTAACTAAACAAACCATGTTATCTGCTGGATAGTGATTTATCAGGTGGATAGCATTATCCACCTTTCAAACAACCTGAGCCAGCCGATAAGCTACAGTAGCTCAGTATAGGTACGTTGTAGAACATTGAGCATAAATATCAAACGCGACAGTTGTGTAATGTTTGTTAGACTTGAGTCAAGAGTGCTCAGCAGCATTGAAGGGTCACCCTGCACCGTGGGGATACAATAGTAAGTCAGACCCCTTTATCGATATGGTGGCCATTTTGAATTTCATTGTTTTAATTAAATACATAATTATTGTTACATTTACATTGTAGCTCTTACCATGGGAATACATGTGTGTACATACTACTAACAGTAATTTGCCCCTGGGCATTCCCATAGTAGCTAATTGAAACAGAAAGGAATTCAAAAGGTCACTCGATTTTGTAGCTACATATGCTAGGAAACACCGTTGTTTGAAGCATCAAATCTGCTTTTTGGTATGTTCTTTAATTTCATTAACAAAGGATCTTACCACTGCATCACTTGTGTGGGTTCTCTTCTTTTTCTTCTTTTTCCTTGCTTCTTGTGAACTAAGAGTAAATGAGCATAAAAAGTAATGCTCTATATTTGTGTTATTCAATTCCTTCACTTTTGGGAGGAAAACTACAAGTACCTAAACTTGTATAGACTTCCTCGCAATACATGTATAAAATTATTATTATTTCTAAGGGTAATCATGTCAAGTTTGCACACTTTGTGTTGCTTTCCGTCAGTGAAGAAGCAAACTATGACTTCCATTTTTTTTGTTCAATGTATAATAAAACAATAATATTAGTATTAGATTCTGTTTCTGTGATATCCAGAATAATCAAGGTCTTGGTAAAGGTTATCAACCTCAGCCTTAGGCTTCGGCTGATAACCCTTACCTTGGCCTTGATTATTCTAGATATCACAAAAACATCATCCAATAATTGTTCGTTATCTTAACTTTAATCTTTAAATGCAAATTTATTGTAAAGTAGCAAAAATAATGTAATAAAATGTTAAATGTTAAACTTTTTTTCACACCTGTCTTCAGCCACTGCATCTTGAAGAAATGATTCGAACCTGGCTTGAGTCTGTTGACGTGCCCTCAGTACTCTGGAGCTCTCCTTAGATATTACTGATCACAAAGAAGAAAGAGTACAAGGCATTTTAAAGCTACAAGCTATTATAGTTATATATTTAGCCAAGCCTCAACATGGAGCTTCAGGGATGGGTTGTTTAAAGCCTGATTAAGCTAACAAAGTGAGAATTTAAATTTAAGTTTGTGTGAGGATTTCTGTACAGGTTACTTACTGTCTGGCACCGGACTGTTTTGAGTTTGTATAGTCTCAAACTACACTCACAGCCCATGACCTAAAAGTTTCCCCTGAGTTCTGCCAGCTACTCTACCCCTTCCCCCAAATGTACTAATTAACAGCAGGTTTCACCTTTTTTTTTCTTTTAATCCCGTACTCCCCAGGATTTGAACCGCCAACCTCTGGATCTGCTTCCCACTGTCATTACCACTTGGCCATGAAAGCAATGGATGCAAGAGCTCTCATACTTGTTTTAATTATCAGTTCACCACCCCAAGCCCCTCTCATATAAATTTTAATTTATTCATGAATACATAATTATAAATTTTTAATTTATTCATACATGAACTTTGTCTTAATTACTAAGAAGGCGCAATTCCAAATAAGTAGTTAGGTAGGCCTAATCACTAACCTGAGAGCTCAACCCAAGCTACTAAGTCATATGAAAAGTTCCCAGCCTAACATCAAAGCTAACCATTCTAATTAAGTGCTTAGGCCTAATCACTAACTTGAGTGCTTAACCCAAATTACTAAGACACATGCTCACATTCTGCTCAAAATTGAAAATTGAACTGGTTTAAAAATTTCAACCCAGTTTGAAAATATGAACCAGTTTAAAAAATTTAAACTGGTTTAACAAGAATTAAACCAAAAATAAATTCAAACCACGACATATGCAAGAGAAATTTAAATCTTGCTTAACTTTTATTCCTTGGTAGACCAAACAACCCAGAACTGATCATCACCCTGATTACAACAAATTCACCTGATATGGGCCTGCAATCCTATATCGAAAGCCAGTACTTGGTCGCTGGTGGTCGGAATATTATTAGCGCGGTTGGTCAACGATTTCACAACAGCCTTCTTGTGTGCGATGGGGTGATGCGATTCAAACGCGAGATATCTTTCTGTATGGGTGGATTTGCGATAGACCTTATTTGCAAGTTGACCATTGCCTTGTCGATAAACAGACACGTCAAGAAAGGATATTTCTTGGTTTGTTTCTCTTTCAACGGTGAATTGGATTGATGGTTCACATCAACCCATCGAGCAAAAGAATTAAAACAAGTTACTCTCGCGCTGTTGGCGAGTGGCTACCCAAAACGGTTTAAAATTAATTCGAGCCAACCTAAACGGTCACCTGAACAGCCTGTAACAGCTGCGGCGGAGGACGAAAAGAGTTTCTGTGTCCTGCCCTACGTTCAGGGAACGACGGAACCGATCAAGCGGGTTTTGAACAGTTATAATGTCAAAGTCATCTTAAAACCACACCAGACTATTGGTAACTTATTCCCCAAGCCCAAAGACCCCGTGCTAGCCTGCGTAGCTGGCGGTATTGTAGGCGTGTGCAAAGTAAAGTTGTGAGAAGCGAGCCGCGAAGCCGCGAGAAATACCACCTGCCAGAGCACTTGGGTATTTTGAATACCGCCCACTTTTATCACCTCATTGACCTCAACTGATCCCAGTTAATTCAACCAATTAAAGCTGAAAATTTTTTCACGAAATACAGGCGTAAAGGCGATCGTGTTACCTTTGTTATTGTTGCGTGCATGGCGGATAAAGGAGAATCTGCGAAGGGAAATACAGCCAGTTGAAAACCCCAAGAGGAAAACGCTAATGACTTATGTAGGTTGCGTGGTGTCAACCTGAAGATAAAATTCGGTCATTTTCAGAAAATTACCAATGAAACACATTTCCATGGAAGATTTATTTATAACAAACCTTCAGGTCGGAAGAAGCGTGGAGGCACGACATAATTTAGCAGAACTTTGCTCAGAAATTGGCCTGCACATTGTGGAGTCTAGTGTTTTATCGAGTCGAGTCTTGTGGTAGGAAAATATTCAATGCAGTTGAACTTGTCCGGTTCATTCGCTCCGGCAGGGCTCCGGCCTAGAAAGAAATGACTGAAATGTGGAAGTTCCGATCTAGATCTGTTCGGATATGCAAGATACGCGAGATAGCCAAGTAAGGATCACATGTCTTCTTCCGTCGTCCGTGTCTTCACCAGACAGGAGTCCTCAAGCGAAAAAGAATTTATACAAGGGCCGTTCTAACCCTAAAGAAATCACTGAATTTCTCAGAATCGACTCCTTCAAATGCAACGAACAAAGAAGACATGCCTTTTGATGTCAACCAGGAAACAATCACACCTCGCGTTTCACACTTCGCCCCAGAGTTGAATGTAGAAAATTTGTGTGGTAAACAGACTACTAAGCTTGAAGCACTGATTGTAAATCCGTATGGCCATATTGATTTGCACCGCTACCAAAACTTTATTTTGCGTGCGCTAAACGCAAGCTTTTATGTTTACTTTCATAAGCAAAGTATCCCTTGGGAAACATATGACCAATCATCTAACATTTGATTGACGTGTTTACTTCTCTCGAGCAATCCGTTTTTCCCACACACTAGTGTGTGGACTATTCAAAAACCTATGGTTTTCGTGCAGGCGGTATTTCAAAGTCCCACTCCCCATTCTTCTTGTGGCTTCGCCGCTAGCTTGTCGGCTCTGCCGCCAAAACTTTATTTCGCGTGCGCTTACAATACCGCCAGCTACGCAGGCTAACCCCGTGCCAAAAGATCAAGCATGCAGCGTAATTTATTCCATTCCATGTAAAGATTGCGACAAACTCTACATCAGGGAGACCAAACGGAAATTTAATACCCGTCTCAGAGAACACCAAAAAGCGGTCGAACAAAAACTTCCCAAAAAATCTGCTCTTGCCGAACATTGTGTACAATCTGGTCATACTGTCTCGTCGGATTCATCCACAATATTACGCGCTAACTCAAGTTGGCGAACCCGACGCCTTCTGGAGGCATGGGAAATCAACGTGTGCAAAAATCCTCTCAACCGCGATGATGGCATGTACCTGCCCCAAGAGTACAGGGCCTTGACTTTATTGGACAAAAACTAACTTTCTAATATATTCTGTTTTTACATGTACTAGCAACCATGCGGTCTTATATAAACTTGTCACTTCGCTTGTATTTTTATAACCCCTGAAGAAGGCTTATGCAAGTAGCCGAAACGTTGGGACATTAAGATCTTTTAATAATTTTTGACCAGTGTAACATTTTTTATTTATTATGCAACCACCTGGTTACAAATCAGTTTTTAAAAAAATTGTCATTGTCGTCATTAGGTGCACACATAGGCGATACATGCCGCTAGCCATGTTGGCATTAAAAAAGAATTGCATGGGTTTCAATTTCTATGCATGCATGTGGTTCTGTTCCTTATGGTGCTCTGCTTGGCAGCTGTACGGGCCACCAGAGCTCCGCTAATGTATCAATCATGCACAGTTTTTCAAGTGTCCATTCTAATAAGTTTTCCCTACCAGTGCATATCATTTAAAGCCAAGTTACAATTATTGTAACTTGGCTTTAAATGATATGCACTGGTAGGGAAAACTTTTTAACAACAAAAAAAATCCTTAATGCCCTACATAAATTGTCTCACACAATATACAGTCATGTACTTACACTGATCAGTTGATCCAGCTATCTCAGCCTAAAAGAAATGAGAGAACAAATTTGAAATCATAAATTCAATTACAGTACTACTTAATAATAATACCTAGGTTTAATTCTTTTTCAACCACTGCATAGTGTCATTGCAACATGAGGGGAAAAAGTTCAAATGACAATATAAAGTAATTCACACAAAAAAATAGCCATCATAATGAGGTGACTGTAAGCCAGGGTTCCACTGTACAGTCATATAAATCATTGAACGGTGCAGGTTGGTAGCCACCACACCCTGTACCAATCCACTGTTGTCCAGACACAATACCAACTACAGTATAGCGATGTTTATCGTTACGTCACCTATTGTCATTAATATGCCAACCAGAGGTTTATTGGCTGTTGAAACAATGCAAGCTATTGTTCAGTGGCTTACAAATTTGAATATCAAAAGAAATGTGACGCCGGGGGGGAGGGGGGGTACTCCCGCGAATTTTGGATAGGGTGTGCCACAAAGGTTCATAAACCCTAACCCTATTTAAGGACTAAGAAAGCGAAAATAAATACCCTTTTTAAGGCCCAGACACAAAAAATGACAGCCTATTCAAGGCTGTTAAACCTCTGTTGCAAAATCGTTTTGTTAATACTTAAAAGGATACCTCAAGTTTAAACAAAAACATTCGTATAGGCGGGCGTTTTCACACTCCAGTATTATATAATGCAATTTAGCTATCCTATCTAAGGACCATGTGCACCAGGAACACAGTTAAAAAAGGGTCAAAGGAGATACCCTATTTAAGGACTGAGAACCTCAAAAACTATACCCTATCGCAGATATGGGAGTACCCCCCCCCCCTCGGGATGTGACGTCAATGTTTGTAAACAAGAAACATCGCTATACAGACCTGAGACTCCAAGTTTGACTTGGTTCTTCTGTGTTTCTTCTTTTTGCCTGATCCAGGCGCTGTAACTTGAGATTAAAAAAACAACAGGGCAAATGCTGAGAATTCAATTTGAAACTTTATGTATTGTACAGGCCACGTCGCACGCTAGTTTTGCTTTTTTGGTTACCACCCTTTAAACGTTTGGGGTACCCTTTAATGCCCTAGGTGGAGGGGCTGAAGAAGTTTCAATTTGATTGGTTTATAATATATAACTGTGAAATATCACGCATGTCCTTCTAAACATAAGCAGAGCGATAGGCAACACTTGCTTCCATGAGGCCTATATAGCAAGCTTCCGTTTAGTCTACAAATATATAAATATATGTACAGCTACCTGTGGCCATGAGGTCCACTTTATCTTGGCTTTAGTCGCTTGTAGTCTTACTCATACTACAGAAAGAACTTGGAATCCAATATCATGCAGGAGATTTATAGATCACATCATGCATTGAACACAGAAAGCATTATGTCCTGTACGACAGCAGGTCTGCACTGAAATTCCACAGCAAAAATGAACGCTCCTTGTTGTCAGGAATGTAACTCCTTCAACAAACAATATATCGAACTTAAATGTATCTGAAAATTGCAACACTAAAGCAAAACTACTGGGACAGGAAATAGACACCCCTTGCAACAATTTTCGGCGCCACTATCTTTCCAAACAATGTTGTGTACGACACTATATGGTGCTTTACACAACGGAAATTACTCTTTAAGCAATAGCCGCCGTACTTAATGATTCGCGAGGTGGTCGCCGGGTAACTTGCCGGGGACCTTGCCGGGTCGATCGCCGGCGTTCCATCACTTCCGTTCGGTTCGAGACTCGGACCGTCTGATAACCGATCAGGCACATGGAGCCCTGTATTGTTATCCATGGGGGCTGCAGAAAGATACCTGATGAATATCAAGAGTCTCTAAGACAGGGTGTTCAGCTGGCAGCTGGGAAAGGATATAAAGTGCTTCTTGAGGTACATGTACAGTAAAAAGAGCTAAGCTTTATTTTGAAGATCGTGTTTAAAACTCATCTGGTGTTAAGAGACCAACCAGTTGAACGAGCTCAGCAAGAAATCGTCTTTTTGAATTGAGAAAGGAAAAAACGCCAAAGTTTCTTTTAATAGAATTTGCCCTGAAGAACTAATTAGACAAGATTGTTATTAAATTGATTAACTGATTAATTAGGTCAATCAATTCATGAATTTTAACACCTCATTGTATAAATCCTACAAGAAACAAGGAGAAAATAACATAAGGTCTATAAAATGGAAAACTGCCATAGATGTCATGCAGTGACAGACTATGCAGATGTACATGTCACGGTAGGGTCCAGAGGGAGAGTGCTTGTGATATCTTTTAGGTGGTAAAATTTGTTGATTGACATCTATTGGCCAGTACTTCTTTGTAGGGGTGAAAAGAAATTTGAGCCACATCCTCCTTAACAAGATTCTAGCACTTTTTATAGGTTCTGTCCAAATTTTCCGACAAGCACCCTCGTTATTTCAGGATAGTCCCCCTTGGGAGTCGCGATTGTAGGCCTTTTATATTGGGGTTCTTCACTCAAATTATGTACCACTGTAAAGGTGGGTAGGATTTAAGAAAAAGAACACATTTAGTGGTTTGGGTTATAGAGACACCAGTGGAAATTTGGGATAACAAGAAATGCCATGAGAATAGTGAGGGTTACATGTTATTGGCCAGGTTGGAGGTCTGTATAGGGGAAAACTGTGACCGAGGTTCCAGCCGAGGATCTTGTTGCCTACTACTGTGCATGTATTAGATCCTCCCTTGATTTCGCTTGTCCAGTTTTTCATTATTCTCTACCTCAGTATTTACAGTTGGAGTTAGAAAGTGTTCAGAAAAGAGCTCTGACGTGTATTTTTCCTAGAATGCCGTATGGGAAAGCGTTAGAGCGCGCCTGTTTGACCTCTATCAGGGAACACCACAAAGACATTACAAAGTCGTTATTTAGATCAATCAGCGAGAATCAGGACAGTAAACTACATCACCTAATCCCTGAAGCCTACAGCCCTCATTATAATTTCAGGTGCCAAAGAATGTACAATGTACCAGCAGTCAAGACAAAGCGATTTGCTAATTCGTTTTTCGTGAAGTGTGCGGCTGTAACCAACTCAAGTTGAGATGAATGAGAACCCTTTAGAACTTTAAGTCAATATATTTATATTTGTATATGTGTAGTTTGTAAATAATTGCGCAATTCAGTATTTTACTGCGATGTGATTTAATAATAAACCAGTCCAGTCTATTAATGTCTCGTAACGCATGGGCAACTACCAAGTAACAGAGAGCTTTTCTTGATGTTAGGGCCATACAGGGCCATTAACAATTTTGCTTTCTTCAAACACTCCTCCTAGAGTAATACACTACTCACTGACTTTCAGGATTTGGAGAAATGAAGATCTGATTTTGCATTATCCTAGATTTGCAATTTCTCCTTTCCCGAAAACGTGCCAGAGACCCCCCTGTATGACCCTCCCGCACATAGTACCACTGACAGCTCTTTTGAGTTCCCAAAAGCGTCACAAGTGTTCAGTCTTAAACTTGATAGAAATGAGGAAATTGTTTTTTCATTTCTTGTAGAATATGCTGTCATTACCGATAAGAAAACCGGAAAGTCACTAAAATTCTCTTTGCTCATGCCATCATTATGTGAACAGCTCATGCTATTTCTGTGTTAATTTTTATCGAGATATAATATATTGTAAAGAAGTGCACAGCTTTTAGCGCATGCTTTCACACAGTGTCCTTTTTAATCTTTCTTTAATGACGAACTCATGGCAGGGAGGAAGTGCAGTGGATGCTGTTGAGGCAGCTGTAAGAAACATGGAAGACAATTCAATTTTTAATGCTGGACATGGATGTGCCCTTACAGAGGAGAACACAGCTGAGCTTGATGCCTTCATTATGGATGGGCACAATTTAGCAACAGGTTACGTACAGAACCACACTGCAGTTGATTTTTCCCCTTTTGTCTAAGATCAATGAAGAATAAACTGCCGAGAAGGTTCAAGTGGCCATGGATTACCATACTTAATACCAGTACCACTGGGTTAGGGTTAGGGCTCTGTTACTTTAATTCCCTTTAAGTCATGATGGTTAAACAGTGATTGAGTAATGATACACGGGGTTACTGGTATGGAGGAGTTTTCAGTTATGCAACAAAATTTTTTGGCATTTTTTGGTATTTTTGGAGTGATCTGTGTTCTCTTAATACACTTTTCTTATGTGAGGACATCATGCTTAGATTAACATGTGCAATTGATATGTTCACATGCAGTATGCATTTTACTGGTATCCCACTGTTATTTCCTTTAATTTATTTTTTATACTCTTGTTTTATATTTCATGCTTTTTGAAATCAATGTTATGTTAAAGTTTTTGTGTAAACATTACGTTTTCATCATTGACAGTTCTAATGTGCATGTTTGACAATTGCCACATCATTCACACCTCCCTTTAGTGTCCCCCAGAATAGTTCCCCATCTAACATGATAAATTTTCTCAAATGTGCATCACAAAATATTTAGGCGCTGTGGCCTGTGTTCAAGCCATTGCCAATCCAGTTTCTTTGGCACGACGTGTCATGGAGGACACACCTCACTGCTTGTTAGCAGCAGAAGGAGCCCTGAAGTTTGCTAGGAAGATAGGATTTCCTGTTCTTGAGAACCCACAGGAACTTGTGACAAATGAGTCACATGAGCGTTCTGCAGAGGGGCCAAATTATGTTGTTATGGCTGACAACTATTTGAGCTCGGGAGATGTTGACAACAGACAGGGTTTTGACACTGTAGGGGCACTTGCTTTGGACTCATGTGGAAGACTTGCAAGTGCTACATCAACAGGTGTTAATCAGTTTAAAAAATACATTCAGGGGTTTCAATAACATTAGTTATGAGTGACCACTAAAGGTGTAATAGGCGGTTGTGACCACTAAAGGAGCTGTAATTTGAAATCTAGAAGCTTGGAAATACGACTTCCAGGGTTCTGGGCATCAAAAAGGGTGCTGTTTTTGTAGCATTTAAAAAATTGAATAATTCCCAAATACTTTGATGGGCAGTTAAATAAAATTAATTTTAAATGTAACAAGCGGTGATTTTAGTGGTGGATCTAGGGGAGGGGCCCTGGGGGCCCAGCCCCCTTATTTTTGGTAAAAAAAGACGAAATGACAGAAGGGAGAAAAGCCAGCAGGGCAAGTAAATCAACTCCCCCCCCCCCCCCTTCCCCCTTAGCTCAAGGTCTGGATCCGCCACAGTGGTCCTTCAAAAGCATTGGTCTGCCATTGCAGGCCGGTGTCAATTAGAACATACTCAGCCTTTTTAGAACACCTGCCCCCTCTAAGGGTGTAACAATACATCAAACTATCGATGCATCATGATGTTAATGCTGCGATAGTGATGGATCGATAGTGAAAATGAAATATTGATAACAATTGCGATTATCATAGTGTAGTGAACTATTGATAGTTTTGATAGTTTCTATACTTCTAACATTTTAACTTCTTTGGAAAATAAAGACACCTTAAAGGTAAAAAAGAAACTTAAAACAATCTGCCTACTGCACCTAGCATTTTTAGCGTCTTGATTCTTGAACCACCAATAGGGTCGTGCCATCCATTGTGTTCCTCAGTACCTGTATTGACTACTACTTATTAGATATTTCTTTAATCGTAAGACATTAAGTAGATACAGACATTCCTAAAAACTATCGCAATACTATTGCAATAATACCTACACTATCGCAACAATATCGCAATATCCATGTGACGTATTGCAAAACAATTGTAATTATAGTTAAAATGTCCTCAATAGTCACCCCTAGCTCCCTCCTTAAATGCCCCTCATGTTTTATGGTGACTTATTTGCACTACGACTTTTTTTTCAAGGAATTCATCTCATTACAGGTGTCATGTCATTGTTATTGCAGGTGGAATGCCCATGAAAATGCCAGGAAGAGTTGGTGATACTCCCTTGGTTGGATGTGGAGGGTATGCTAATACTGTAGCAGCCGCCTCCACAACAGGCCATGGGGAATCACTGATGAAAACTGTCCTGGCGTGGGATGTTGTACGAAATATAGAGGATGGTTTGAGTCCTGTGCTAGCCTGTGAAAAGTGTGTCAATAAGATGGCAACTTCGATTCAAGGTGTTGGGGGTGTTATAGCACTCAACAGCAAAGGAGAGTTTGGGAAAGCTTTTTGCACGGATCATATAGCTTGGGCATCTGTTTGTAGAGGAGTGGTTAAATTTGGCCTGGGTGATCCAGCTGATGAACAAGAGGTTCCTTTTTAAACTTTTAGTTAAATTCTTTATTATTAGAAAAAATACTAAAATTGTAGTCACTGGGAAAAACAAAATGACAAACAAAATTTGTCTTGAGAGGGAAAATGGATGTTTTCTGGAACCAGACAATAATTATATGTGTTAAAAAATTAATATATACAGCAAAAGTCTATCTTAACATACACTTTTTTCTTGTTAATTATATGTCATGTTTGTATTTAGCACTTCTTATGATCGCTACACTTTTCGTCAGACTAGACTAAGTATTATTTTAAAAATACAAAATTCTGTAGAGTGAATGGCTATGACTGTGAAAATTGTATTTAATAGTTTATATTTTAATTTCCTTTATTTTAAAAGTAGACAGTCCTATATATCTATTTAGACTGAATAAAAAAACAAAATCATTGTACAGTGTATTCTAGAAGAGATTTTTCAACCAAGTGAAATCCACTTTTTGTTATTGCTGCTATTATGTTTCTTTCTTGTGAATGATGGTGCCATGTGTCAATTCTGTGAGAGTTGAACTCTTCCCTTATGCAAACATGGAGATGGAGAGACTAGCCAAGGCTGTTGCCTAACAATATTTCAAGGAGCCCAGAAGGGCAAAAGCCAAAAAGTTAGGAGCCCAACAGGTAATGTTTTGGGAGCTGCTGCAAAAATTTAGGCGCCCAAAGAACTTTCTTGGGTGCCCCAGGCTGCTGGGCTCCTGTTAGGCAGCAGCCTTGCTAGCAAGCAGCACCAGCAATGCGCAGAAATTTTTGCTCCAGCAAGGTTATTAGGGAGGAGTACACCTGAATAGGAGTGAAATTTGTAGTGATATTTAAATGGAATTGTTAGGAGAGAGCCCCAGGTTTGTATGGGACTGTTTGGGGGGGGGGGGCGGGGGCGGGGGGAGGGAGGAGGGAGGATTAGGTTTTCGGATCGTCGGATTTGGCGCACGGTTAATCGAGCGGATTCTCGGATTTTGAAAACACAGTAGATCGTGGATCAGCTGTGAATTTTGGAGCGGATTCAGGATTGTGCCTGTCTTGATGTTCGAATCGGAAATTTGGATCATAGAACTTTCTTCAGCCTTGGTTAATGAGTTCATTCAAACTATTTTTTTCGAACGAAGCTCATTTAAACTCGGGTGTGAGACTGTTAGTGGAATTGTACAGTGTTATAGTCATCAAGCATATACCTCAGGGGCACCCGACGATCAAATTAATCAAAAAAGCCTCTGAGGGATATTTCTGGGCTCCTTGTAATGTTTAAAGACTGTTTAAAGAGTTGTTTCAATCAGCTAGAAAAATTTGATCTGTTCGGATTTCTTAGCTAAAGATTCAAGTGCCCGAAAATTTTAGGGAATGAACTCTTCATTTCAGAATTTACTAGCTGAACGTTACCTTCGAAGAACTTCTCTGCGAACTTTTTTCTTACCCGAAAATGCTAGGCGACCTTTTTTAGAGCCAGAAATTTCAAAAATATCCCTTCCGAAAATCTAAGGGACTGTTTTTCCCTGCATTTCTCTGGTTGCGAATCTTTTAGGTGATGTTTTAGTAAGAAATCAGTAGCTTTTTGGCAATGCATTATCCGAAAGTCTTAGAACGGGTAGACTCTCCCGAACAGATATTTCATCGAAATCTCTCGTTGGGTGCCCCTGATACCTTTTACACTTCTGTTTCCGGATGTTGTTGTCGTTTCGAATTTGAACAAAAATATTGGCGGATCGACAGATTTGGTGGACAAAAAGGCACGGATCGATGGATTTGTATACCCTATTCACCCTCCTCTGTTTGGTATCCGTCGACTAATTCTTCACTTCAAATTTCAATTTTCTAAATCCATCAAATCTTCAACACTACATATTTTCCTCAAGTTAACCTAACCTTTGAGAGAATTTTCTCTCCCAAAATGCCCAAATGTCACCCAATTATTGACAGTAAGGCCGTGTACAGCCTTCACGCGCGTGTACCCCCGCCTGACATGTAAGACTAGGTTAGGTCACTTCCTTAGCTTCCACCACTTCCTTGCCATTTTTTCCCATTTCCCAATTTCTTAGACGCTTCGTTCAAATTTTTTTTACGAATTTTAATAAATCTTAGCGCACTTGCTTTCGTCAACAAAACGGATACACCATTTTTACCCTATCCTTTGAGCTATAAAACGTGTGCAAAGTGTGTTGATGAAGCAGAAACTCAATACCTGAACAAGCTTATAAAATGGAACAACAGTTTGCTGTGAAAAAAAAATTTGAAATCAATCATGGCCTCTGAGGTCCTCAGGGTAACCTACAGGGTTGTGTTGTATGGGTAAGACTTCGTGAGCCTTTGCACGGGAACACCCGAGAACTGCCCCGGGAATCCCCGGGAAAAATGTAATGTGTATGTAACGCATTTTTGCGCGAATATAAAAAGAGGAAAGAAGCCTGGAAGGGAAACATGTAAGTAACGCCTGATTGATTTCTTGTGTTTACCGCGGTAGAATCTTGTGCCCTGCGATATATTAGGCCCATCGCGTGGTTATCGTCGTGCAAGTTCAGAACTCGAAGTAAAATGTCTGTTTAAAAAGAATTTACCTCTCTTTTGAGTTTTCATGACCGCATTTCAGGTTTGTCGGAAGTCTTTTTAATGCAGTTTCGAATTTTTGTGAGCTAATGTAATTATGGCGGTCAGGCCGAAGACAAATTTTCAACCATGTATCATCGTACACGGAGGCGCCTGGGCTATACCAGATGTCTTGAAGGAGTCATCGGTGAGGGGAGTCAAGAAAGCTGCTGAGATAGGTTACGAGTCCTTGATAACGGTAAATGTTCTTTCTTTCCTACCACAGTGATCATAATCTTTGGTTCAGTCCCTGTTTACGTACCGGACAGTGACTTTTAGTCTTTATACCGGTACACGGGAACTGATACAAGACCTAACAATATAAAACAGCTAAACATGTAAGCTCGTAGAAAGGAGAAATGCATCAGTCAATTCCAGCGGTGCCCATCCCCCCCCCGGGCAGCCACGGGGCATTTGCTCCCGTTGTCAGTCCCGGGGGTGGGGCATTAGCAAATTTTATCGCGGCCCGGGGGCTGGGCATTAGCATACCCCGGGGCGACCCCTGGGCATTTGACACGCGTGTTTTCAAAAGATGGATGAGTTTATCGGGAAGGACGAGGCCTTTGTCAGAGACTGGCTTATCCGTCAGGGACTAGAAAAACCTGTCGATGTTTTTAAAGGTATGTTTTCTCAATTTTAGATATTTTTTCATTACTTGTAAGCACATAAAAATTTAATATAAGCGACAAGGTGAACTATATTTTGTTTATCACAAAACAATCACTGACGTGAACACTGCGTGAGGACTATTTCGCATTCAAAACTAGCCTAACAATCTTTAAATTCATGAAAGTGGAATTAAAAAACTGAAGGTTTGTGAATTCAAATGATGCGATCTTCCACACAGATCTCGCGAGCTTAAAATGCGATGCATCATCATTTAAAAGGTCTTGATTCTTTACAGCGACAAGGTAAAAAACAAAAATATAAAAAATTATAAAAATTTTGTTAAAACCAAAATATAAAGAAATAAATAATCAGAATAAACTAGCACGTACTGTTGTCCTTGAAGTCTTTAATACCAATGCATTAAAATACTGAACAGTTGACCGTTTTATTCACTGGTTAATAAAAAAACTGCAGAAGTGTTGGAAGGCGACAATACCGGGGGCGGGGCATTTGCCCTCTTTCTTCGTCCCCACCCCGGGGCATTTAGACAGCTTATATGTCCCCACCCCGGGGAATTTGCCCCATTTTTAAAAAAAATGCTAATGCACGGGGGTTAGCCCGGAGGGGGGGGGGGGGGGGGGGGGGATGGGCACTGCTGGAATTGACTGATGCATAATTACTAGTAGTTATTACCTCTGTGTACATATAGACTAGGACACAACCCAATCGTTTCCCAAATTTGTGCTGGGGTGTAATGCCCCCCCCCACCAAAGAGAGAGAGAGAGAGAGAGAGAGGTGGAGGGGGTGGGGAAGGGAGTTCCTTACATTCTCAGTTCTACGTTTTCCTCCCTTAGTGACACTGAACCCATTGGCTATGGAGCACACCTGAGCACAAATTTTGAAATTATTCTCTCTGCCCTCTCCCCCTTTCAAAAGAAATATAATTTTTCATGTTTTTATTGTAAGACAGTTTTGTGCTGGTACATGTATGTAGATTCGTTGGCATGCAGGTTAATATGTAATTATGCTAAGAAAATTTAAATATTAAAGGAGTTTGTCCGTTGGGGGTTGTCACTACAACAGCATCTCCGCGTTTGATCAGTTCATTTTGGAAACTTTGTTTTAGTAAATTTCTGTTTTCTACTAGGTTTACATAATTTTTTTACTGGGTCAATTTATGTCTGAACAATAAACGAGATGCCTCCTCCTATATGACTGGTGATGTCTAACTTATACTAAGTTAGAAAGTATTTTGTTTTGGTTTCACTGCAGAGTGATTAGACAACAAAAGGTCCTGTAAATACAAAATTGCATTCATTTTATGTCAGGGTGGCACTGCTGTTGATGCAGTTGAGGCAGCTGTCCGCAGTCTTGAGGATGACCCAACTTTTGACGCAGGTCATGGTTCAGTTCTTACAGAGGAGTTGACTGTTGAAGTTGATGCTATGATCATGGATGGGAACACTTTAGATTCAGGTACAAACGGGAAAAATGCCCTTTGTTATTTTTTTCTGCCTTTAGTCATAAATCGTCGTCTGGGCCCTAAACCACATGCATGCGTTCTTATTGTCTCTACACATGCACATGATTAGAGAGCACGCACACATGGTTAAAAAAATGGTTGGTTTATATCAAGCCCCGTTCTTGAAAAGAAGCATGAATACTATGATTTCTTCTCTGCCCAAGCCATATACAAATGCGCACACCGTTTGTACACTGAATGTTTGTATGCATTTTATGAAAGGGTTGCATCAATTTATGAGCAAACAGTTTGCTCCACGGACTTACAAGAGATCAATTTAAGAGCGCACATTTCTGAGTGAACCTATCAAGAACAATGCTATATGAAATGCCAGGCGTAAACAATGGACAGAGGGTAAAATTTACACCAGGAATATACAATGCTTAGTTGCTTGTGCTAAGCTAGAGCTGTAAAACAATCAACAAAAGACAACTGAGATTTCACCATGACAAAATTCTGGTTGGATATGCCAGAGAAGAAGCCCAGGTTCACACAGATACTTCTTGTTAATCTTAGTTCTAGTTTTAAACCTTAGTTGTACATGTAGGTAAAGTCTGCATTCGGGCCAAGTGGCCCATCAGGCCGGAGCTTATCCCAGTTTCTGTAGCATGAAGCGACTGGGAGTTTTTCTACTCCCCCCTGGATGGGATGCTAGTCCATCACAGGGTTACCCCCAGCATTAAATTCGCTGGTACACATTTATACACCTAGGTGGAGAGAGGCACCGTGAGAGTAAAGTGTCTTCCCCAAGAACACAACACAGTGTCCCTGACCAGGGATCGAACCCGGAATGCTCGCTCCGGAGTCGAGCGCACTAACCATGAGGCCACCACGCCTCCCACTAGTTGCACATGTACATGTAGTCTGACTTATGTTTTTAGCTAATCTGTAGTTTAGACATATTCTAGCCTTTGATTTCTTAGAGGACCCTCTGGAAAACCACCTCTAGGTGATTGGAGGCCTCCTGTTAAAAATCTTTATTTTTTATCATCATCATCATTATTATTAGTAGTAGACTATTATTCTGCCTTAAAAGGATATTGAAGTGCAAAATCATGGTCTGTTTTCCTATTTAATTCATATTCAGGTGCTGTGGCAGCAGTCACAGGAATAGCAAATCCCATATCTTTAGCACGTCACGTAATGCAGGACACTCCCCACTGTTTTTTGGCTGGAAGTGGTGCTTTAAAGTACGCTAAGAAAATAGGTTTTCCGATTTTAAATGATCCTCTTGAACTGATCAGCGCTGAATCAAGACTTCAACTACAAGGCAACAAGAATTTTAATGAAGCTGTTTCGAGTAGTTATAATACAGAAGGAGGGCACACTTCATTCCTTACTAATCCTGGACACGACACTGTTGGTGCGGTGGCAATGGATTCCTCTGGTCAGTTAGCTTGTGCAACATCCACAGGTTAGCTTAGTTTATACACTACAATGAAACCCTGCCCTGTGGCCACCCAGTTAATACAGCCACCTAATTAATACCGCCACTTTATTCTGGTTCAAACAAAAGCTCAGCCAGTCATTTTCTTACTCAAAGAACCCTTTCAATTTGGCCACCCTATTAATACAGCCAGATTTTGGCGACCTCGATGTTGGTCACTGGATTAATGGGGTTCCACTGCAGTTAGAAATACAAGTAATCCCATATGATCGCAAGCTGGTTGATCAGTTTTCCAGATACATGTAGGTCAACTACATGACCCTGCAAATTAATACAAAATTTTACTGATTTTGTGCGAGCAGTGGAAATTTATCCATTGGAATTCCTTATTGACACCAAAAAACTTACCTGGAACTGTGCTGTTGATGAGGTGAAAGCTTTTGTCTCCCACCATAGTGGCCTTGGTTTGAAATGTGGGTTTGGCATTATTTATATGTGGGCTATAATAGCTTGTTGCCCTAAGGGTTGTTCTCTGGGTTCTCCAGGTTCCTCCCTCCTCCAAAACAAGCAACCCAAGTTCCAGTTGGATCTGGTAACAAGTTGTTGAGAGTTTGCATTTACAACCATTTTTAGATGTGCAACATGTTTTAAAATCAAGAAAGTCACCTACAATCACCTAAATTTATTTAAATTGTTACTAATTGGATCTCATAAATCACGAGCTGTATATATATAAACATGCCTTTACAGTTATATTAAACAATGAAAGCAGAAACATATTAACTGAATACTAATCTTCAGGTGGAATTTCACTAAAAATGGCTGGCCGTGTCGGCGACAGTCCACTGATTGGCTGTGGAGGTTATGCAAACAAGGAAGGTGCAGCATCAACAACAGGACATGGAGAATCAATCATGAAAATGATGCTGGCTAGAGAAGTGGTGCACAACATTGAAGGAGCTCACCCTCCTGGACATGCTTGTTATAAAGCACTTCAAAGAATGTTTCAGGGAGTAGGTGGCCAGGGGGGAGCAATAGCAATTGACAGACATGGTCAGGCAGGGAGGGATTTTACTACCAAGCGCATGCCATGGGCAACCATCAGAGAAGGTGTTCTTAAATATGGAATTGAACCAAATGAGGAAATTGTGAACTAAAGACAAGTAAAATGTATTGCTAATTTTTTTTCAGACAGTTCTGAGTATTTATTGGCATAATTTTTAGGAAAGTATCCCATTGCTTGAG
>JAHPZR010021736.1:5000-30842 GCA_019787425.1 Platygyra sinensis
TCAGGTACTGCTTCCAACCCATTTTAGTCTTAGCAATTCCCTTTTAAAATTTCACTCCTATTCAGGTGAAACCCCGCCTTAAGTTTGAAGAGGAAAAAAAAGTAAAAAGTGTGATGGAGTTAGTGTGATATTTCACCGGTTTGCTGCAGGCTGGCCAAGGCATTTTTGCGCCGAGCAAAACATATCTGGTTTACTTCCTCAGTGCAGAAATACGTACTGCGTAAGTCATGCAGCTTTCTGTGCAGTGCATCATTAGCCTTTCAGTGCATCCGTAGCACTGCTTTCGGGTTTGGTGATAATACGGGCTGCAATGGTGGAAAGAAGGGCAGACTGTAATTATGCTCGCAACTTTTTTCGCTGGATTGATTTTAGTTTATACTCGGGCAAGCATGAATTTTTTTCGGCATTTTACTGTTTTAAATAAAAACAAGCTAGGCTCTCCCTGCTTCTTGTCCTTCTTGCATATGTATTTAGTGGTGTAAGAGGGTCCGTGGAAAAAAGTGAGTCTCCGCACCTATATTTCTTTTACACCCCGAAGAAGTGACGGATTTGTCCAATTCTGCACGAAAACAATGCACTAGCTTTCCACTGGTGATATCGATGTGGAAATGTTGCTGCTTACATGGAATATTGGAAAGGCAGATTAAAGTCGTAACTTTTGTTTTGTTTACACGATCGACGAAACGAAATTCCTGCCAGTTCTTGAATGAATGAATGAATGAATGAATGAATGGATGGATGGATGGATGGATGGATGAATGAATGATTGAAAAATTTTATTTGAAACATGGTAAAAATATCAGTGTTACAATAATAGGAAAAAAACACCAAATGTAAAATTTTATTTGTATTGGTTTCATATTTGCTACGTGTGACTCCTATGCAGAGAACCATTTATTAATGCTTCTCTGGAAGATGTTTAGAGATTTTGTAATGCGAAGTTCTCTGGAAGATCATTCCATATGATAGAGAAGCTCGGCTGTAACTTAAGCTACGTTTCAAGTAGTGAGTTCTTTAGACCGTCGAGTAGTCCCTCTTTCGCATAGTCCGTCGTGCGTGTGTTGCAAGTTCGAATGTTTTTAGTGGTAGGTATAGTTTGTAGTCTAATCAGAACACAGGAATCTTGGAAACACAACAAGAATATTTAATCCACACGAACGCACTATTTCCACACAGGACTTCTCAACAAGCACACGCTAGGCTTGTAACTACACTTGACTTTAAACACACGGCCTCTTGCCAAATATCCACGTAACCTGTGTTACAATTCACAAACATGACCTCTGTCGATTACACGCGACCTTCGTCACACTTCAGTAAACACTACTGTAAAACTCCTCAAACATTCCTGGGATAAAAACCATCTAAACACTAAACCGATTTACTTATATACTTTACAGCAAAACGTTCTAGAACTTTCCGGCTATACTAAATAAAGTATCACTAGTAATAGTTATCACTAAAGCTGCCCCCGCTTTCTTTTATTTCTGCTCATTGAAACAATAATATTGAACGTTATTGTTCTAGTCAGATACTAAAAAAAAAAAAACCAGTTGTCTTGATATGAACTCTTTTTTATATAAGAATATATTTTGACGTGACATCTTGGCCTCGCTACGAAAAGTGGTGTCCAGAGCACATGCACAATGTGCTGAACGCGATCCAGATCCAGAAACCAAACACTTGTACTTGATAGCCTAATAAATTCTAAATAAAACGAAAATGCCATAAGCTATAATGTAAGAATAATACAAGAATATTTTCAGCCTAAAATCGGCAGAAAAATAAGAATATTCAGTCTGGGCCGGAAAAATAACATCCTTAGAAAAGAAAAGAGTGTACCAGCAAACGTATCTCGAAAGCACAACAGAAGTGAAATGTAAACAAAACAGACAAAAGTATCGCGTTATGTACCAGTCAATTCCAAAACCGCCCATCCCCCCCCCGGGAATTTGTCCCAAAATGAGGCCCCCCCGGTGGGGCATTTGACTTTCGTGTCAAACGTCTGTCAGCGGTCGGAAACATAAGGATTTCGCAATTCTTTGATTCAGCACGTAAGCTGCGTTGACGGGTCATTGCTCTTGTTGATTCCACGTGGGTTTTTCTGTTGTTGTCGTGTTATATAGTTACATCGTGAAATATGCCTTTGTTTAAAGCGTGGAGCGAAGACAGGTTGAACAAGAAATTTGTAGAGGCTGAAAATTTAGCCTGCGTAGCTGGCGGGATTTCGTGCGCGAGTGCATTTGTTTTGGTTGCGAAGCCGAGAACGCGAGGGGCGAAGCCGTGAGAGGATTGGTGAAGAGTCGAGTTGAATTCCCGCTTGCCCAAATTCGTGGGGTTTTTTGAATTATGCGTTCACCAGTGCACGCGAATTTCGGATTGGCTGAGAGCACTAAAACGTCAATCAAACGGTTAATCTATGCCTCTCATCTTTCCCAGGGGAAAGGGTTTGTTTTCATACACAAATGTCAATGGAGAATGCGAAGAAATCACGGCATAAAGGAAGCTTTGGATTCTCTGAATATCCGCAGGAAAAGCAGAAAAATTATACTGAAGGAAGAACAGGAGAGAACCGCTAAAGAGTTGATTTCGGGGAATGATGTTTAAAATGGGGTTGACTAACCTACACGACTTCTACCGTTCGTGACATTTGTACATTTGCCGTTCTCTGTTGGGTCACTCGACTTTTTTGTCGCTTCACTCGTGTTTATGAAGGGCACTTCATTTTGTGTTATAAGGAGGAATTTAAAGAAGAGTTGAGCCGTAGATCGTGCTATGGCAAATTTTTAGAGGTCATAGGGCTGCATGATTTCCGCTGTTGTTAATACATGTCGCTTCGCCGAGTTTGACACCTCTGTAATTTGCCATGTGTTTTTGGCGCATTTGTTTTGCAACGTATGTTTTTAAATCTCCAAGCATTTGCTTTTGAGGGACAAGATATATGACGTTTTATGTGAACGTGTTGCTTACTTGCATTCTATACTGTGACGCCGGGCTCGGCTGTGATTAGAACTGTTTTAAGTTTTTCATCGGAGGCGCCATGCCTTTACTTCGAGAAAGCTATACGCTTGTCTAGGGAAATTTTTATGTTTCTTGCCGCTATCTGATCGAGCTTATTTTTCTGGCGCTCGATGTATAGGTTTATTCCTCCTTTCATCACTCTGCTACCAAAGGATTCAAATGTAGCTCTTTACACGCAAGGCTGTTGACTGTTTTGCGTGTGTTCGGCTTAGTTTCATGTTTCATATTACACTTCGTTCTCTGATTGGCTTACTTAATTGATTCATCAAAAGTGCTAAAAGTGGGCGGCAAGCAAAAACCATACCAAATGTGGCAGGCGGGAATTTCACTCGCGGCTTCGCCGCTCGCGAATTCCTAGCGGGCTTCGCCCGCGACGGAATATGGCGGCCCGCTCGCTCGCTCGCTCACGCATCCCGCCAGCTACGCAGGCTACTGAAAATTTTGCAGAACTTGTTTCCAAAAGTAAGCGATTCTGTTTATTTCCAAAGGTAAGCGATTCTGTTTTCCCTGGGTGGTTCGGGATTTGACCCTCTTTAAAGCTCTAACGGGTGGGGCATTTGACCGTCTAAACTGGCAACATAGCGGGGAATTTGACCAAAATTTTTCCGAAAAGTCAAATGCCCGGGGGTTTGCCCGGGGGGGGGGGGCATGGGCGGTTTTGGAATTGACCGGTACATTACAGTCGCCATATATGCAAATTAGAGTCAAGCTTTTTGTCCTCAATGAAATTTACATTTGGATCCCTGCCGTAAGATTACTCAGTGAAAATAAGCCATCCATCCAAACTTTATTCCTCCAGAACTAACATTTGAGCCTAAAACATATCTTGCAATATCAAGAGAAAAAAACTGGCAAAGAAACAGAGGTGTCAAACTCTCCAAATTACAAGCGGATAACAGCGGAAGCCACACAGAAATATGACTTCTAACGGCTTTACCCTGACGAAATGTCTCCCTGAAAACACAGGATCAGTGCTTAGCGAAATAATCAAAGATCCTCCGATCGTACCATACAAAAGGGGCAAAACTTCCTAAGCGGCTACTACACGTGAATGGGAGTCGCGCAGGCCTGTCACCTCATTGTTATCCTTGGGTAATTCTGACGATCGGAAGGTACTGTACTGATTTAGCTATTTAGTCGCAAATGAACCACACTGGCCTCGAATTTCGATCTAGTATACTTCAGGACTCTCTGAGCTGTTTTTCCCCCAAAATCCATCTTCAGGATCTCTGAAAGCGTTTTCAATTTGTTTTAGATCATAATCTCGGCCATTTCGAAGCGAACTTATTTGATCGCGCTGAAATAGTAATGGAGGCCGGCAAATACAAACGCTTTTCAGGGACGCTTGCACTCGAGATCTAAACCAAGAACTAAGCTCGTGGCAAAGACGCCGATCCAGCAAGTCCTCGCGCCCATGCCCCTTTGCTGGCCTCCCATGAGCGTTTGCGGGAAAAACGTCGATACCTTGCGGGCGTGCAAGCGATCAAATCGAGATTTTTTGCGGCTATATACCGGAAATACCTACATTCTCAGTCTTCTTCTTCTCTCTCTACTAGTAATAGTTATCACTAGTAATAGTTATCACTAAAGCTGCCCCCGCTTTCTTTTATTTCTGCTCATTGAAACAATAATATTGAACGTTATTGTTCTAGTCTGATACTAAAAAAAAAAAACAATTGTCTTGATATGCACTCTTTTTATATAAGAATATATTTTGACGTGACATCTTGGCCTCGCTACGAAAAGTGGTGTCCAGAGCACATGCACAATGTGCTGAACGCGATCCAGATCCAGAAACCAAACACTTGTACTTGATAGCCTAATAAATTCTAAATAAAACGAAAATGCCATAAGCTATAATGTAAGAATAATACAAGAATATTTTCAGCCTAAAATCGGCAGAAAAATAAAAATATTCAGTCTGGGCCGGAAAAATAACATCCTTAGAAAAGAAAAGAGTGTACGAGCAAATAGACTGCTGGCAGTCTGTTTTTCTCTCGAAATTTCAGCAGGGATTATGAGGAGACACTATTTAGCCTAAAGGAGAATGGGACGAGACATGGGGCAAAACTTCCTAAGCGGCTACTACACGTGAGTGGGAGTCGCGCAGGCCTGTCACCTTATTGTTATCCTTGGGTAATTCTGACGATCGGAAGGTACTGTACTGATTTAGCTATTTAGTCGCAAATGAACCACACTGGCCTCGAATTTCGATCTAGTATACTTCAGGACTCTCTGAGCTTTTTTTCCCCCAAAATCCATCTTCAGGATCTCTGAAAGCGTTTTCAATTTGTTTTAGATCATAATCTCGGCCATTTCGAAGCGAACTTATTTGATCGCGCTGAAATAGTAATGGAGGCCGGAAAATACAAATGCTTTTCAGGGACGCTTGAACTCGAGATCTGAACCAAGGACAAAGCTCGTGGCAAAGACGCCGATCCCGCAAGTCCTCGCGCCCGTGTCCCTTTGCTGGCCTCCCATGAGCGTTTGCGGGAAAAACGTCGATACCTTGCGGGCGTGCAAGCGATCAAATCGAGATTTTTTGCGGCTATATACCGGAAATACCTACATTCTCTCTTCTTCTCTCTCTATTACGCGGGGAGTCCTAAGGTGCCTCCTCGGGTTTTTGGCCCTCTGGGGCCAAAAACCCTGCGGGGGCAACTAAAGCTGCCCCCGCTTTCTTTTATTTCTGCTCATTGAAACAATATTGAACGTTATTGTTCTAGTCTGATACTAAAAAAAAGCAATTGTCTTGATATGCACTCTTTTTTATATAAGAATATATTTTGACGTGACATCTTGGCCTCGCTACGAAAAGTGGTGTCCAGAGCACATGCACAATGTGCTGAACGCGATCCAGATCCAGAAACCAAACACTTGTACTTGAGAGCCTAATAAATTCTAAATAAAACGAAAATGCCATAAACTATAATGTAAGAATAATACAAGAATATTTTCAGCCTAAAATCGGCAGAAAAATAAGAATATTCAGTCTGGGCCGGAAAAATAACATCCTTAGAAAAGAAAAGAGTGTACCAGCAAACGTATCTCGAAAGTACAACAGAAGTGAAATGTAAACAAAAGTATCGCGTTACAGTCGCCATATATGCAAATTAGAGTCAAGGTTTTTGTCCTCAATGAAAGACGCCGCAAAACATTTACATTTGGATCCCTGCCGTAAGATTACTCTGTGAAAATAAGCCATCCAGATAAACGAGATGCCAAAGGAATATTTCAAACTTTATTCCTCCAGAGCTAACATTTGAGAGAACCTAAAACATATCTTGCAATATCAAGAGAAAAAAACTGGCAAAAAAACAGAGGTGTCAAACTCTGCAAATTACAAGCGGATTGCTGGCCTCCCATGAGCGTTTGCGGGAAAAACGTCGATACCTTGCGGGCGTGCAAGCGATCAAATCGAGATTTTTTGCGGCTATATACCGGAAATACCTACATTCTCTCTTCTTCTCTCTCTATTACGCGGGGAGTCCTAAGGTGCCTCCTCGGGTTTTTGGCCGTCTGGGGCCAAAAACCCTGCGGGGCAATTACGCGGGGAGTCCTAAGGTGCCTCCTCGGGTTTTGGCCGTCTGGGGCCAAAAACCCTGCGGGGGCAATTACGCGGGGAGTCCTAAGGTGCCTCCTCGGGTTTTTGGCCCTCTGGGGCCAAAAACCCTGCGGGGGCAATTACAATATAAACTATTTACAGCAGCAGACGTAAACGACTAAAATAAATTGCTTAGTCACCGTGACAAAGCTAATTAAATATGCACGAAACTTCTAGATCAAATTAGCATACACTCGAATGTTCCAAGTGACGCAAGTCACGCCACAATTTTTCGTAACAGCGTGACGCGAAAGAAAACCGCGAAGAAAAAACAGGCCGCGTGAAATCACGCACGACGGACTAAGCGAAAGAGGGACTATTTGTAGTCTACCATTTAAGTCACTCAAGCACTAATATATTTTTGGTCTGGTTGTTTTCAAGAGAAAATTTATAGTCCAGTGGCACCTTGTAAGGGTTAAGTTTTAGCCACGATCAGATTAATAAGTTTAATTAATCACAGGGGGCCCGCACAATCTGTCTGGGTAGCCGATTGTTATTTTATAGTAAATGTACTAGATTTACCGTTTTCCTCACCTATAGCCATATATCGCTAACTGTGTTTGTAAATCAATGATAAATAAACGTTGAATTACCTTACCTGTGTTGTATAGCCGTCCTTTTGCCTCAAAAGCGGTTTTTTGAGCGATTTTGAATGAATTTGAGTTCGACGTTGACTGTTCTGTATAATAGAAAGACAAGGGAGGAAACCTTTTTTGAAAGGGTTCCAGCGCCGGAGCGATTTTTCCCGCCAAAATTGCATCGCTCCGCTTTCAAACTTCGCAGCATAAAGGTCAAAAGATTCACGATTCTTCTCGTACCTTCCAATCGAAAATTCATGCAAACGGCCCGGAGCTAGCCCTCGAAGAAAATCAAAATCCCACAGTATTCGAGCGACTGTAATGCGTAGCAAGATCCTCACGTGCCAGTTAGGTATTTTGAATAGGTTAATGTCTAACGTCGTCCAATCAAAAAGGGGCAATCGGCGAGACGGTTTGTGGCTGGCACGTGAGGATCTTGCTACGCATTACAGTCGCTCGAATACTGTGGGATTTTGATTTTCTTCGAGGGCTAGCTCCGGGCCGTTTGGATGGATTTTCGATTGGAAGGTACGAGAAGAATCGTGAATCTTTTGACCTTTATGCTGCGAAGTTTGAAAGCGGAGCGATGCAATTTTGGCGGGAAAAATCGCTCCGGCGCTGGAACCCTTTCAAAAAAAGGTTTCCTCCCTTGTCTTTCTATTATACAGAACAGTCAACGGCGAACTCAAATTCATTCAAAATCGCTCAAAAAACCGCTTTTGAGGCAAAAGGACGACTATACACCACAGGTAAGGTAATTCAACGTTTATTTATCATTGATTTACAAACACAGTTAGCGATATATGGCTATAGGTGAGGAAAACGGTAAATCTAGTACATTTACTCTAAAATAACAATCGGCTACCCAGACAGATTGTGCGGGCCCCCTGTGAATTAATAAGTTCCAATTTTCCTGGACGAGCGCTCAATCTCCAACAAGGGCTAATATTTCTGACCAGCCGAAATATTGTTTTTCACTTTGTTATATCAGCCCGGCAATAGTCTTTGACTTCTCATTGTTTTGGTAAAAAATGTCAATCAAAGTAAATGACCTTAATAATGGGTTTGCAACCTAAAAACACATGAGTTTTTAAAGTTTTTTTCGTGGCTAAGATATAATTCCAAACCAAGGCAAAGTATACATTTTTAGAAAGCTTAAAGACCAAAACATTATGGAAAAATACTTTTGTGCCCTAGAACTGTATTGTAACCTGACACCGGCTGAATTAATCTGCCTTCTGCTGTTCTACGCCAAGGCTTACTTGAGGGAAGATACCTCCTGCAAGAACTAATCAAAAGGAAGCATTTTTACAGTTTTCAAAAGAGGACAAATAGCTCACTGTGATTAGCATAGAGATTTGGGAAAAGTTGGAGACACATGAAATGATGACCAGTTAAGAGCGTGTCCGTGTAAGAACCGACCACTCAAATTTTCGTGGAAAATGGATTGCCTTCATTTATTCTTCACAAGTCAAACAACATATGCAATGAACGAAAATGCCCTTTATTTCGATAGATTCGCTTTTTTTAATTTTTTGAGGAATTTTTTTTGTAGGCACCCCGAAAACTACAAAAACCGGAAATTGAAACCCCAAAAATTGGGGGTTACGTTATGCTTGCTCAAACTTTGCACATTTGATGAAACGACCTAATTCTTTCAGAATTACTGCATAATTCTTTCTTCTTTCCACACAACTAAAAACTATCTGCTTATCTTAAACGCAAGCCATGTTATGACGTCTTAACGTGATCCTCTTAAAGACGTCTTTGCCATCTTTGCTGATATAGCCTCCAAACAAACAGATTTTTTTCAAAAGTGGGACCTCTTCATGAATGATGACCGTTATCAGCGTAATGTACTAGGCCTACGCTATAAATATCTGTATTAAAAGTTGTGGGCAGTCATAATTTTGACACGCAAAAAATTCGACAAAGTAGCGGAAATTTCAACAATTTGTGTGGAAATGACGAACCTCATCCGTTGACTAAAATGCGGTTTTGAGTTTCTCAGCGAACTTTTTGACATTACTTGAGTAGATTTATTGAGTTTTAACGCTTGGAGAACTCGATGAGACTTATTGTACGCCAAAATATCGAGAAATATCTCAAGCCTCACGTTTCTTTTGACTGACCACTACCGATCGTCATCACGACCGTTCCGTCACGCATCACGCATTCCTGGTTGAAGAAGGCGTTGATTTAAAATGTCTTATCCCATAGAAATGAGCAGCCTTTTATGATTATTTCATACTTTTTCAACACCTTTTCCTTTTATTTTCTTGTTTCTTTTTATAAGATTTCTGTAATATTAATTTTAGTTGAGTCATCGCCGAAGCCGGTAGTGTAAACAGTTGGGGTCAATGTCAACAACAATCGTTCGCTAACTCACATTTGACCGTTCGGGAGACTCTTTTCCGCTAATAATTAAAGTTGCTAATAAATCAGGAGAGCTCATAGAGAGATTTTTACCCTAACTGATATCCGAAATGGACCTTTTTACGGAAACCATGCCTTTCCGATGCTTCTAATTAAACAACAAATATGTCTAAGACACCGCTTGATTTGATGCCGAGTAAATCGAGTAACATGATACTGTGTGCGAAGTCTAACCAAGACAAGTATTCGTATCAGACTCATAAAAGTATGGCATCCCAGTCTTGCCAATGTTTATAAAATTATAGGGCATACTAGATTAAGACAGCGTTTCCTCTTCATAATATTCTTAGAGAAACCAATTTTGACACCTGAATAACCCGGACACGCCGTTTTGGGCAATTCGGAAACGATTTCCCTGGAAGCTAGCAGAGCATTGCACAGCTAAATCCACTACTTTTAATAATTTTTAAATATTTTTTAACTTTCACACGGTCGTTTTGCTTTCCTGTCAAAGTTTTACAAGGGGAAATATAACCAAGTATCAGGCACATCCACGTGCTATTGTCTAAAATGGGGCTCGCGGCATTGCCCTTTTGGTTTGATGTTTAGGGAAATATCAATTTTATTGCTTCATTACTCTGGTAATAAAAGTCATTCTTAACATGCAGTGATTCAAGGTTTAAGCTAGGGTTGTGCGAGTGACCTTCCAGTAGCAAATGTGGTGCCACAAGACCCACACCACTAGGGGTTCTGGAGGTTTCATGCCCCCGAAAACATTTTGCAAAATTGAAGCAATTTTTGGTGCGTTTCCCACGATTTTCAGCCGAAACATTTATAAAATGTATCGTTTGGACTTGAACAATGATAATGCGCGCGCTCTGATTGGTCAAAAACCCATGTTTTATCAGAGTATAAAACATAGAAAAGGCGTGTTATATTGTTTTGCGCGCGTAATATCTATATTTTAAAGCAAATAAAGAAGCCTAAGCCGTGTATTACACTGTGATAAAACACTCCGGTCATTCGAGAACACTCGAGAAATGTAGAAAACACTCGCCTGCGGCTCATTTTTAGCAGATATAAATAATCAAAAGTCGAATTTTGTTTTAAAAAAACACCTTTCATCCTATAATATTTTGCTGCGAAAAGAGGAACGGTCATTCCAAACGTGAGAGGATGAAAATAATTGCCCTGCATCTAAAACGCGCGTTTGCTGGATGATATTACTAAAAACCGCCACCAATTCTTCAAATAACGGCTATTTTCCGCTTATCCTCACGTGACATGTCACGTGCCCAGCCAGAAGTACCAATTCTACTTTGAAATTTTAGGACGTTGAAATCTAACTGTGTGCTAAATTTGGTGCCATTTGCATTTATACCTTTTGAAATATAATTAATAGGTTATTTTCACTAGTAACAGCCTTTGACCCAGGCCTTAAACTTCTTGAGTCAGGTGGGTACAGTTTGTAAGCCCGACAATGTAATTCATCACTCTGCTGGAATTTTCCTTCCCTTCGTCTTTGCGCATTTTTTTCAGTCATCCTCCCTGGCATGAATATTTTCTCCCCACACGTGCACTCCCCCTTCATCACATTTCTAATGGTCCGTCCCTTTCGAAAGCTATTATTGCGAGATTTTACCTGAAGGCTCTTTTGACGTCGCTCAGCGTGGCCTTTGTGCCAATATCTCGTTCACGTTTCAAACAACGCCAAATTCCTCCACTCAGAACATTTACCAATGTTTTGCGGGTTTTTGTAAATTTTTGGGTGATTTTTGGGCATTTTGTGAGAGATATTTTTTCTTGAAAGATAAATTAAATTGAGGAAAATATGAAATGTTGAAGATTTGATGGATTTGGAAAATTGAAATTTAAAGTGAAGAATTAATAGACGGACACCAAACAGTCCCCTACCAACCTAGCGCTCTTTTTTGAGGGGGTCAACTGTCTGGTAGTGTTCCCAACCCATTTTAATCTTATCAATTCCCTTTTAAAACTACTTCAAATTTCACTCCTAATCGTATCTATAACAAAATTCTCGATCGTGATTGGTTCTCCGCGCGGCTATTTGTCACGTAATCGGCGCCCGATCACGTGGGTGTCCAATTACAGCTGTCCGATTTGAACTTTTCGTAATCGGACACCTGTAATTGGATACCCACGTGATTTTCACGCCAATTACGCGCGCTTCAATGGCTTTCTTAGCAATGTTTTCTACAGTTTTCAAAACTTAGGAAAAGCACAACAGACGTTTTCGCTCAAAAAAAGTTCTCAGAAGACATTTTTTCCCCGAAATTTGTTATAGATACGATTAATTAGTAATTGGACCTCGTGTCGTACAATTCAGGGACTAATCGTGCTCGTAATTTCAAATCGGCCTCGCGCTTCGCGCTCGTCCGATTTTGAAATTACTCGCTCGATTACTCCCTGAATTGTACTCCACTCGGTCCAATTACTATTACTAATCAGGTATAATCCCCCCTTAAGTTAATTTGATTTGCCGGGGGGGTTTGCAATCGTGTCAACAGTCAGGTTATGAAGCAATTTCATGTAAAGTTAGCTACGATTTTGCAATTTTAGCACCATCATCTTTTCGTGCAGATAAACATTGTAATTCGGCATGTAAGCGCGGGTGAACATACTTCCGGGAACTTTCTCAGTTGTGGTTTTCACTTTTTTCCCCTCTCCCTTCGCCAAACAGATCAGTTTAAAAGCGTCCTTGCACTAAGAAATATGATATCGCCTTGCACTAAAATACCTCAATAGGCTCAACTAATTTATTAGTAATTGAAATTCATGAAAAGAAACTCACTAAAGAAATGTCAAATGTGAGTAGTGAACAAATGATGTTGACATTGACAGCAAGTGTTTACACTACCGGCCTTAGCTATATCACAACCAAAATTAGAGCATTCTTATAAGAACCAAGATACATGTAATGAAAAAACAAGGTGTTGAAAACGTATAATATAATCTTACAAGGCTGCCCATTTCTCTGGGAGTATGAGATTTTAAATCAACCCCTGCTTCAACTAAGAATGCGTGATGCGTGACGGAACGGCCGGTGACGCCAGTAGTGGTCAGACTCTGGTCAGTACCGCAGCAGAATTCAAAGCAAGGCTTGGGAGATTTCCCATAAAATAAGTCTCATAGAGTTCTCCAAGCGTTAAAACTCAATAAATCTACTCAAGTAATGTCAAAAAGTTCGCTGAGAAACTCAAAACCGCATTTTAGTCAACGGATGAGGTTCGTCATTTCCACACAAATTGTTGAAATTTCCGCTACTTTGTCGAATTTTTGGCGTATCAAAATTATGAGTGCCCACAACTTTTAATACAGATAATTGTAGCTTAGGCTTAGTGCATTACGCTGATAACAGTCATCATTCATGAAGAAGTCCCACTTTTGAAAAAAATCTGTTTGTTTGGAGGCTATATCAGCAAAGATGGCAAAGACGTCTTTAAGAGGATCACGTTAAGACGTCATAACATGGCTTGCGTTTAAGATAAGCAGATAGTTTTTAGTTGTGTGGAAAGAAGAAAGAATTATGCAGTAATTCTGAAACAATTAGGTTGTTTCATCAAATGTGCAAAGTTTGAGCAAGCATAACGTAACCCCCAATTTTTGGGGTTTCAATTTCCGGTTTTTGTAGTTTTCGGGGTGCCTACAAAAAAAATTCCTCAAAAAATTAAAAAAGCGAATCTATCGAAATAAAGGGCATTTTCGTTCATTGCATATGTTGTTTGACTTGTGTAGAAAAAATGGAGGCGATCCATTTTCCACGAAAATTTGAGTGGTCGGTTCTTACACGGACACGCTCTTGAATCTGATACAGAAAATCCAGCATACGTTTCAATGCATAACTTCGACAAAATGTAATGGCTGGAAAAGTTCTATCTTTATCCTACAGAACTTGCTCAGAACAACAAATCCTGAAAATTTCAGTTCAATTGGCCAAATCCTTTTCAAAATATCTTTTCTCAAGGGCAAAAATAATTCATTTTGAGAAAACGAGCTTTAAACTTACGGCAACAGAAATTGTCAAAAATGAAACTTCATTATCTTAATCTTAAACTTCGATTTTTTCAGTCAGCCCTACCTTAAGAAATGTTATTGACAAAATGTGGCAGCCTTATCAAACTAAAAAAAATAATCTTCAAAATCAGCTAACAGTTTCAGGGTGTTGTGATTTTTTTTTTCTAAAAAGCCCCTCAGTGTATAATTTCGCCACACTACCCACTAAACTAATGCTTACATTTTTTCCCAAATCCACTGCTGAACATGTTTTGTTGGAAAGTTGTTCTTAAAGTTTTTAATGCAGCATCTTAGCAAGTATTAAATTTGCGCTAACGAACACTGCAAAACTCGCAGATGCCTTGCCGACTGAGTTATCTGTTGTTGTTGATATCGTGGACATCGCAGTAGAATTCTCGTTTGAGGGCGTCGCGGAAGTAGAGTTCATAGTAGAATTAGAGTTGATTGTAGAATTATCTTGTGTCACCACTGGCAGGTGTAAGCCCGTAAAACGAAACTCCCCCAAGCTTGGAATTGGATTCGCGTCATTAAATGCGCCAGACATGCTGTTGGTGATTTGGAAAATGTCAACAGGTGGGTTAGTGGCAGCATTACTGGCCGAAAATGTAGTTCCGTCGTCCGTCCCAGCATCCCATGGGGGTAACATGGTGACGTTTATACTTTCCCGCCACTTGCCATTGTCACACAGGTCAACACTGTCAATCCCAATGAACCAATCAGGAGAAGGCGCCAACATCGTGATTATCGACACTTTGGAAAAGTTTGCGGTGACCTCGACATCAATTCCAGTTTTCATTGCCTCTGGACCTAGCAGAGGGCCACCAGGGAGAATTAGTTTCCAGGCCTTTTTCGCAGCGATCTGTGTATTAATCTCACTCTTAAGAGTGCCTGTTTGGCCTGAAAGTAAAATAATCCACAAGTTATATCTTAGCAGCTGTAACTGTGCCATTAAAATTTCTTGTTTGCTTTTAATTTGGAGGTGATTTCCAGTAGTGTCAAGAAAAGCCTTGATTACAGCTCCGCAGGTAAGCTACAAAACTAAAATGAAAATCACATTTTTGATACACTGGATTTGTCCCTAATGGCGGAATGAGTAAATGTTTATTGTGAAGTTTTCAGTAACTACTCAAACCACCATAGATGATAATTGTCAACTTTAGCTTACTAAAGTTATCAAAGTCCCTCATTAGGATAGCTGTATTTGAAACTCGTCGGGAAAAAAACTACAACACCCAGTTCTCAATCGGCAATCTTCGGGAAGAAGTCGGTGATCGTCGGTTATGTTCGAAGGTGCTGTCGAGAATTTGTGCTTTAGCGGTAACTGTGGGCAAATTACGAGATTTTCAGCTGTCTTTTGCTTTCACAGAGGACGCACAAACAGAATTCACTGTCCTACACGTTTTCAACTGTTTTCAACTGTTTTTTAACGTCAAATGAACTTTATGCAATTCGTTGAGTCCAGTAAAGAAATACGATTTTCGTCTGTTGGTATCAACAAATGAAATTAACCGCTTAAGATTTTCTTCGCGTCGGTTTTGAATGATTGTAATGATATTTTAACCCGGCCAGCAAGAAACTTTCAACTGAATACAAGCTCATTAATTCAGTTTCTGGTGAGACAGTCGAGCGAGACACGGAAACGGAACTTTCCTTTTGGCTTCTTCCAGGAGCCCTCGAGCACGAGAATGCACTGAAACACAGAGATGAAAAGTCTCTCTCTTTCGGTCGGAAGGTGATCCATAGTTTCATGTCTTGTTTTGGAAGAGGAGACTTCAATGAATTTTTATTATGCTCTTCACGGATGATATCTTACTTAATCTCTTAATCATGCTGATCTATTCACAAGTGACGATTGTTCTAAGCCGAAACTCTTTTGTTTGGCGACATTCTTGTTGAAGAAAACAAATTCTTCTTGTGCAAATAGCTTTTGTGTTTAGCTACACGATATTCGTCAAAAATTTAAATTTCAATTCGAAGACACTAAACAGTAGGACATATGTTTTAAAATCCTTTTCAAGATCAAATTTTTAAACAGTTTTTTAGATTTTTAAAAAAAAATTGAGAAAAACATGCGCCCCGTAGCCTATTTATTCCGTATACGCTTTATCTGCACGAAGTGAATATTCTATACGCTTATTGCCCTACAATGTTTATGTCTTAAAATGTTATAGGTAAGGATAAGTGCTTATTATTGGCTCGGCGTTTAACTATATAGATATATAAAGATATATGCTTAGGCCTGTCCGGCTATATACTAGCCAGACTTGCTTTGGTAGGCAAATGCAACGTTTAAACGCAACTTATCGCAACACTGTTGCGCACTGTCTCTGTGCAATGCGTTCACAGTTTCTGTACTTTTTTTGTATCATCTTGAACGATCACCGTCAATTAGCAATTCTTCAACTTGGATCGAAATTTTCTTTAATATCGCATGCCGTATTAGCTGTACTGGGCATAAACCAATATTTTAAATATACACTAAGGTTTGTTGATTATGTTTAAAGTTCTCTCATCGACAATCGGGGTTAAAAATTCACATCAAATCACAAATCGCAGTCAATTAGCAATTCTTCAGCTTGGATCGAAATTTTCTTTAATATCGCATGCCGTATTAGCTGTACTGGGCATAAACAATATTTTGTTTTACACTAAGGTTTGTTGATTATATTCAAAGGCCGCTCAATCGGGGTTAAAAATCTCAATGCCCTTACCTGTTTCTGCCACTAATTTCACGCCAGGAGAAGCTTTTTCACCCGAGCGCCACATGACATAGTCAGACCCATGCGAACAACCAACCAGAGGAGAAAAATGTGCGTTACCCGGAAGAGTTGTACCTGGATGTCTATCTCCTTTCCAAAGACCGTAAAACGATAGAGTGTAGTTTGCCGTTCCAGGACATTTTTCACCGGCTGAAGAAACGACAGCAACAAGGCTAAGGATGGCCGACAATGTTATCATTCCAGATGCCATCCTTAGAAATACACTTGATTTCGATCCTCGCAAACGGTAGCATTTAGGAAGATGAAATTAGCATCGCTTTATATGGGGCGTGTATGGATGACTCGGCAAATTTGCAAATGAGCGCAGTGTTTGGTAGAAACAGGCCCGGTGTTGTAAACATCTGTTATTGACTAGCAATCAAGTTAATGTTGAGATCTAACCCTCGAACGCAAGTTTCCATTGATTTTCAAGAAGGAATAAGAACCAACAAGTACAATTATTTACATATTGCTTTCATTTCTACAGAAAACACAAAAAATACAAAAGAATTAGAACATCGATGCCTTCAGCTGCCGTTTACAATACAAACGAACTCTTTTCAGTGTCGCGCACAGATGACGTCACGAGAATTTACCCCCCGGTGTGACTATGAAACAGCGGTGCTCGAAAACTCTTCAGCGCGATACTCAGCGATTAATTTCGCAATTCGATGGCTTCTCTAATTCAAAATGTTGGAGAAAACCCACGACATGTGCCTTGGAATAATAAAAATACTGAGTTTGAAAGAGGGCAGCAGAATATGATGGGCTTCTCATGTATGAAGGCTGTTTACGAACACACTCCTTACCTCCATGGGAGAGAAAAATATTATTATTGTGCCAGACATTCAGGTGCATCACCCGCAAGAAAGTCAGCAAGCCAGCTAGAGAAATATGTGATAAAGAAATAACCGTAGATCCGACCGGATTCGTTGCGTTGCCGTGATGAAACTGGCCCGCTCCATCTTCGCAAATAAAAAAATAGTTTTAGGCCGCGCCATTTAGTACACGTATCGGGCCAAACATAGCTATGATGTCTGCCCACAGTCACAGATTTGTTTATGTGGCTGGATAAATGGCTCTATTAAAATCATGGCCCTTCAAATTGCCGCACAGAACATCAAATTCTGCTCTACATTTGGAATTGTCTCAGAGATAGTTATTACGTACATGTCCTCCGGTTTTGTCGTATTCGTTTGTTCGGACGGCTCGGGTGGTTGAGTTTGGGAATTTCTGGCAATAAGTCAACTGATAAGACTTCTCTTCAAGACCCAGGGGAAACAACGGATAAGTTTCTTCATAATACGTTTCACTGTGAAGTATTTTCACGTTGATCGGCTATTCGCAACGGCCGCGCTAAAACTTCTCGACTTCCGATTCCTGGAGGTTTTGGGATCTGTCTGTCTGTCACTGCGGCTTTGTAAGACCCTCGTTCAATTTGTGACATTTATCGTCTTTTCTGGACCCTTCGGAATCTATTTTACATTACCCACAGCAGCAGTGTTCGCTTTCTAACATTATTTAAGCTATCCAAAAACCTAGACCACTAATCTTTCTTTTTTTGCCTGATTTTCTGATCGAGAAGACCCGGGCGAGAAGACAACTCGCTCATACAAAACCTTCTATCGAACTGTAATTCTTGTCTGAGTCATGTGGGGGGTCTCTGGTGATGTAATCTATTTTTAGAAACTGTGCGCGACGCTATTATGCGTTGACGGCAGCAATTGTTAGAAGATTAATTTGTATATTTTTGTATTCGTTTTTATTCTTATAGGTTTTAGTCATTTTGCATGCTTTACTAAGAGTGATTATCCAAACAGTTAAACGTGATCTATACTTTTGTACCTTTAAACGGTTGTTAAGCGAAATAACCACATTGTCACCTGGCAACACACACGTGCCGAAATTTACGCCTGCACTTATGCACACGTTCTTAGGATCGATTTGCATAGTGTTTTCGAAGGTTAAAAAAGTTCTTTGAAAACGTTTCCTCACACTAATCTGAATTTTGACATAGAGAATTTTTAATAATAATGAAAACGATTGACGGCGAATTACGAAAATCGCCTATGTCAAAATTTTATTAGAACTATGTTGACAGAAGGGATTTAATGTCAATTCTTAGTGTGCAAAATATGGAAACAATCCAACGGCTGGATTTTGTTTAAATAAACAAAAACCATTATTTAAGCCTTGTTTTTAACCAGCCCCGTTGCCATGGAAACAGCACACACCCTAGTCAAAATGCGAGAATAAATATTTCTGTGGTTAACCTTGACTCTTGCAAAAAAATGGGCGCCAAAGCATAAATAGTTTAAAAGTTATGGTGAATTATACATAGGCACTTGAAAACTGTGTTCGGCCACCTTAATTAAGTCCGATCGGTACTCAACTTTTCCGTTTAGTATTTTAGCAGCTGCCTGGTTATTATTTGAGTCGGTAACGTTCTTAGTTTTAAACATTTAACTCTAAATTAAGTATTTTCAGAAAGAGCCTGGCCTTTGTCCAGAATGAACTGTGGAACATTGGTTCCATTCAACCTTATGAACTATAGATTGCTCTAATTAGTTTTACTTAGTTACCTCAAAATATTTACCGCTGTCTTTTGCCGTTCTATTTAGTTACCATTATGAAAACAGATCACGTTCCAGACGTTCTCGATGCATAAGGTGATTATTTCCAGCAATATCAATGATCGGTTTCGGGAAAACCGAAGTTCATATATATTTCTTATTAGTCTTTTAAGTAAGCCGTCAAGTTATTTAAGAAGGGTTCATTTTCCAACAAAATTGTAAGTGATCGTTTTGGCACTACAAAGAAAGCCGCCGTTGCTAAGTTGGTTTGGAATTCCAAAACATTTCGACTGAACCAATCACTAAAAGCAACGTCAATTTTGCTAGCCAATCAGAGAGCATCGCGGATTAGTGACACGCCTTATGTTAGCGTCACCTAGTTTGGCAAACTTGACTTAAACTTATACTCTGGACTTGAACTTGTAATCTTGAAGCTGGAACAGTTTATTAAAGCCACTTGATATGAAATTGACTGGGAGTTGAAGAGTTAATTCCCCCGTAAAGGCAAAGACGCCATGTAACAGAAAAAAACCACTGTTACACAATACTGCGCGATATGGTGACGTAACAAAACTATTTCAGCTGGCTCTGTAAAAAGCACCTTAATTTTGATTTAAGACCCCATTTAACAGTTGAGTAGTTCATACACACACAATCTTTATTTTTGCACGACAATTCAGTATATCCTTACATGTGATGTTCTTCCCAACAGTCGTGTAAATTGAAAATAGATTGAAAACACTAGCTAGTTGTAAAGCAAAGTTGATTTTTGCCAACTCAAGCGAAAGACTATCAAACTGAATAGTGCATGGTCGATTATAATTTATCGTCGAACCCGCCAAATGTAGCAAAGTAGTATATTGTCTGTGGCCGCCAAAACGGCGCCTTTCCCATTAACGACGGCGGGCAAATATGCAAAACTAACGAAACTTTCTTATTCCGCGGAACATAATTATAACTGCCGGACTGATAACGTTAATAGGGAGTTTAACAAAGCCATCACAGCAACGGGAACGGGAACGTTGCTAATCAAAAGGATTAATGAGCAGAACAATTCCTGTGCACGTGCGTTAATTATAGTTCTTTGTATATTTCTTTGCCGTTCTCTGCAAAACAACAACGTGAAATGACTAAATTCTGCATTGTCTGAAAAATGTGAACTGCGACAGCTCATTTTTTAAAATTATATTTTAAATTTATCGCGGTGTCCCAGATTCAGTTTTGTGATAGCTTTGACAATGATAGACAAAGTAAATGATTCAAGAGTATCACGAGATTTGTAAATAGAATATAACTGCATTTTTTAAACGACGTTGTCTTCGGCGTTGCCGCAGTAGCTTCTTAAACTCCCTAATTTTGCTTCTACACGAGTCTTACGAACAGCAAAAGAGTTGTACTACTCGAGTAAAATTCTTTCAAAATGCATCCGCCAAGGGTTAACGGTAATCTTGAGGGAATTGCACTTGTAGTATACCTACGTCCGGCTTCCTATGAGGACTAAATAGTCCCTAGCCTCTAATACCAAATTATAAAACGAAATCCGCAGCGAGAACCTTGTACCTCTAACTGTACCCTTCTTCTACCCAAAATGTCACTCAAAGGTATAAAAAATGCCACCATGTGTTCAAAACGTTTACAGGTCACTTTGTCCACGTGATTGTTCTTATGTTTCTTTCAAAAAAACAACGCTAGCATTAAAGCAGCGCTTGTGAACACTGCAAAATGAAAAGATATTCTGCCGCCTGAACTTTTGGTTGGTATCCCTGGGTTCATTGGTTCCGTTGGTTTCACTGGTTCATCTGTCTTCACAAACCTAAACTCTCCCAGGCTTGCGATGGGATTCGGGGCATTAAATACACCTACCGTGTTGTTTGTGATTTTGAAAATGTTGACGCGTGGGTCAGTGGGATTATTATCGGTCGAAAATGTGGTTCCTTCTTCCGTCCCAGCATCATATGGGGGTAACATGATGACGTTCAGACTTTCTCGCCACGTGCCATTGTCACACAGGTTAACACTGTCAATTCCAATGAACCAATCAGGAGAAGGCGCCAACATCGTAATTATGGACACTTTGGGAAATTCCGCGGTGACCTGGACGCCAACTCCAGTTTTCTTTGCCTCTGGGCCTAGTCGAGGGCCACCAGGGAGAATTAGTTTCCAGGCCTTTTTCTCGGTGATCTTAGTCTTAATCTCACTCACAAGAGTACTTGTTCCACCTGAAAATACAATAATCCACTTTGTACTTTGTATCTATGTTTGACTGTTGTTTATATGTTTGTATTATATTGTCTGCCTTGCTTTGTTTATCTGTCTGTCTCTCTGACTGTTTTTTTGGTCTCTACTTGTTTCTCTTTGTTACCCTGCTTGTCCTGTTTGTTTGTTTATAATAAATTTTATTTAATTATACAAATCATAATACTATTTTAGATATATAACTATGTATATTAATCAATTCTCTTTTTAACGATGTTTTTTTAATGTTTTCTACGTGCATTAGATTTCAATTTTATACTATATTTATTTTATTCATTTATAGTGTCCACAATTAGCTTGTAGCTAAATACCTTGACACTTTATTAACAAATGTCGTTCATGTTTCTAATTTGAAGCTTTTTTCCGGTAGCAACAAAAAGGGTCAGATTTCTTGATTTGCGAATGGCCCCGCTCGAGATTATACCCGCTGCATGACTGTCCCGCAAGAAAAGTGTTGTTTTTCTATATAAAAAATCCTTTATTGACCCAGCTTGCTCGCTCAAGATGGCAGCCGAGGACATTGACTTTGTTCTTTTTCTCATTGTTTATCGACAGAGACATTGTCGAGGTCTCTGAATATGCAAAAAAAGGGAATGACGCCAATACCTTGACCCAACAAGGTTTGGTCAATAACCCATATTCAGCAAACTTACCTACGGGCATATCGAAAGTATGCGGATTTAAGGAACAACGCGGCAAAAATACACTCGAAAACAAACACGTACCTTCGATGAAGCCACGAATCACGAAATGTATATCTTAATTCTACACTAAAGAAATGATTTCTGAATGCAATCACTCAAAATAGTGAGGTACAAAATACTGTGAGTCCAGTGACGAAGGTGTCAGCCTTCGTTGAAAAACACAAACGATCATTGTTTCATGGGGTGCAAAATCACAAGAGTATTTCACGTGATCAGCGTTCTATCACGTATTGACTTGTACTCTAGCCACTACCTGTTCTGTTCTAAGCACTATGCGCATGTTAACGAAATGGCCTTCGCTTGTTTATGTCTTTGAGGTGTCTGTGAAGAGGCCGAGGGATAAGTATATTGAAACAATTTGATTATTCGCTTTCGATTTGTATGCCTGACAGTTGATTCGGAATAGAAATGTCGACCTCAAGCGAAGACTCCTCGAATTAATTCATGGACCGAATATTGATGGGTTTTTTTTGCAACGGCAGCAGACATATTATATTCGGTATCAGAAATATCAAAAAGCTCTTCATAAGTTGAAGTGTAAACGATTTCGTCAAACCCTGACTGCAGTTTAAAATGGAACTCTATCTTAAAAGGCTCGCGCTATCAGGGATGCAATTTAACATGATCTAACCTGTTTCTGCCACTAATTCCACACCAGCAGAAGCTTTTGCACCCGCGCGCCACATGACATAGTCAGATCCATGCGAACAACCAACCAGAGGAGAAAAATGCGCGTTACCCGGAAGGTCTACATTTGGATTTCTGTCTTTTTTCCAAAGACCATAGAACGACATATTGTAGTATGCTGTTCCATTGCAACTGTCAGATTCGTTACCGTGTGAAGCCGAGACAACGGCAACAAGACAGACGAGGCTCAGGAAGAGCGAAGGTGTTGTCATCCCAGATGCCATTATTAATGAATGCAGTCGTGTTCGAAGCAGCGAGGAAGTCAGGAAAATGAAAGTCAATATATGTGTCGTGTTTGGATAACTGGGCAAATTTCCATATTTGAGTTTGTTAGCCTCGGGGTGAAAACACATTTAAAATTCAGCTTCCCACGTTCTTCTTGCCGGGTGGTTTGTTATTGCTAACAACTGCAATCGAAGGTGGTATCTGACACCACAAGAAGAAAAAGTTTCCTTTTATGGCCATTCATATCCTGAAAACACTAAGGACAAAATAAGAATGATGGAAAAGCCCTAATTCCCATGTTGAATCATTCATAGGTTATTCTTACTCGTGCAAAAGCCACAAAATACAAATTTACATGTTAATTTCGTGTGCAAAGAAGAAACCACTTTTGTCTTGACAACTAGAAACATCTTTATAATCCATCAAATATTTTCGCTCGCAGGCGATTGGTCTAAACGGGTCACATAATCGAATATGCATACATACAACATATCATACTTTATTTACTTTCATACGAACGGCAGAAATCTTCAGTGAATTGTTACCAATAGTATCTAACAAGAGAACTTCATCTATAAGTACACTGTTTTCCCAGGAATTGCCATGTGGAAGCCTGATTGACATTGTGTTGTAAACATCGGCCAATTTCCCTTTTTGAAAGCGTTTCTAAGAGTGTCTGATGTTCCGTAAATAAACAGGTAAGGGCTAGTTCCATTAAATACTCCCTTAGCCATAAACAATCAAAATTTGCTTCTCAAATGTAAATTGAGTACATTTACACTGGCTGCAATTTTTACCTCTAATTAATCACCAGCACACCTGGATAGGACGTACGAGAATGGCAGAACTGGTAGTAGGAAAAAATCCTCACATGGAATGAGACAAAGGAGCACTGCAAAAAAACAGGGTGTGAGGTGGCGTGCTCTAGTTGACGCCGCTATGTTCACATTAGGAGATGAAGAGGACTAAGTAAGTAGCCAATCCGTTAAATCTGAACTTAATCTGCAAAGTTGTAAATCTCACATCTGTAATAGGATTGTTATGTGAGTCAATCCACTCACTATGCATTTTCGAGCTAGCCTGAAACAACTTTTTTCCAGCGTTATTGTTACACGCGTAAAACATTTCATTTTTGAGAGGGGCTTACTACACGTCAAACTGTTTCACAGCTTTCCGCCTCAACTTGCCTCAATTTGGAGGCTGGAGCTTGGTCGAAACATTGTGACATGTTACGCGCTCTAAAACTGTAAACAGTTTGTCTAAAACAATATTCATTATAAACGCTTGGTCTTCGGCCATCGTAACTTGATTAAAAAGATAAAACACAACCCGCCCCCCCCGGTGGATAAACATATTGCAAAACTTTCCATTTTATAATCTTGACGTTTTTCGTATGGCTAGTCAACAGACATTTTTCAAAAGAATAAACCGATTACAATTTTTTTGAAAAGCTATTTTAATACTTTCTACTTTATATTTATAACTTGAGCTATGTGTAGCTACTTATACAGACCCCCATTTATACAGTTTATAAATAGCGTTGTCCGCCAGTTCCCGTGTAAACGCAAGGTGGGAACCGTGCAAGTTTTTTGCCCGTGGCAAAAGATTTTGGCCTAGACCCATGTTAAGACGGGCGCCCTAGAAGTCGTGTACTTGTAACAACGCGGGAAAAGTTTTACGCCGTTCACGGGTTAGCTCGAAAATCGGTAAGTAATCCGAACCCACCCGATCGCAACATTGATTGCAAGTCACGACAGTAACCAATTCACAGAGATTGACTTGGTAATCTTCTGCTGACTGTTTTCAAAATAAAACAACATGTCATTGTCGCAATAGCTTTCTCCATATTTTTAATTATGATCTTTAAAAAATGAAATTATTTAAAGGCTCTTCGTCAATTAAAAGCAACTGTGGGAAAATTGTAATTGTTATGATTAATAGAGGCCTCTTGACACTAAGAGGTCCTCGTGACCATTTCTATGAGTTAGTAATCCTTGCTGCGGGCCCAAAAATTGAAAGAACCACATAAAAATTACGTACACACAGAAATTTGAGAGAAAACCGCACTTAAGATTGAGAACATTTATGACACTTTGATTTTTCAAACAAAGTGGCAATGATGATGTATTGTTTGGGGCCGGCCATGTTGGAGGTGCATTACTCCTGCCCTCCAACATTGGCAACCAAAAACTACTTTTTGCTTTATATCGTTGTTAAATGTTTGGATATATAGCCTATAAGGTCAGGATGAGCATATAACGTTACTGCATCATCTTTTCACACTTTTCGCCTTTGACTAGTTAAGTGCAAAATTTGTGTTCAGAAAAAAAGTAATTCATAATTTTAAAAATCAAGTTTTTGGTCACGATGAACCCAGCTCCGGACTTTTCTGTTTTTAAGCAAAGGGTGCGGGTGTTGAAAAACCAAATCACTATTATTTTGTTTAAAGAGATGAACCCACTAATAGTGCTTCGAAGGCAAAATCATGTAACGTTCCATTTTCATATAAAACCAAGTCCACATGGAAGCCTCCTTTAGTGTCAAGTGGCCCATATGAAGTTGGTAACAGGACATCATGTGGTTCAAATTTTAGTCTGTAATCATACTCCCTCGATGAAGCAAATCGGGACTCCCTCTTTCCCGATCCGGATCGTCCGATTTTGAATAATCACTCATGATTACTACGGCCGAATTGTACTCCACTCAGTCCCTACTACCATTATGAGATTGTACTCCCATCGGTCGCATTTCAGTATTATGCGTAAATTTTAAAGATTTTAGTATAATATTTTATTTTCAAAAATGACAAGGAAAAATTATCCTTCCCTGAGAGATATTTGGAAAAGAAGGAATGAAATTATTTGGCGCTCCAATACCTCCACTACGCCCGTAGAAATATAAAAACCGCAAGCTTTGTCTCTGCGGTTTTAGATAGACCGTCCAATCGAAAACGATCTCCTAACCGGAGTGAATTTGGGGAAACGACCGATTTTGGTGGTTTTAGTGTAGACGAAAACAGTCTCA
>JAHPZR010021737.1:5000-17500 GCA_019787425.1 Platygyra sinensis
AAATCATAACTAGATATAACTGTCCAGGTGTACACTGAGCCAAATTCTTACTACGAGCAATGGGAAAAACTGCGATGCGCAGTTATAGAAGTAACTACTTCAAACATAGAATTGACAGTACTGCTAACGCCGAGTGCAAGTTTGCGAGCGTTATAAGTGTACTGAATGACATAGAAGAAGGGCCTTCGTTGATCAGTAGCAGTTTTAATCAGTAAAGCTAAATAGTTAGTCTCATAGGGAAAGGTGATCTTCTTAATAATGAAATACTCTAACAGCATACTTGGAAAGAAAATAATGTTTCCTCAGTCTGCCTCGCCGACGGACCTGAGTACCCTAAGTTCATTTCACGGACGGTACATTCTCATAACTGATTCTTTTTTGTCTAACAGGCATCACTACGTCAACAGCACTCTAATACTGAACAAGTTGCTTTAAGTTAATAACTATTGAATACAAAATACCAAAAGCCGGGAAAAGTGTATTAAGGAATAAAATTTAAAATTGCGCTACAAATCACACCGAATTATGGCCTCTCTTTTTTGTGGTACTTTAACTAGTTTGCAATCTTAGCAGAACTGCATAGGTTTGACTCGTTTTACCAATTGGTGGGGGTAAATACATGGAACTAAGTTGATATACTGTTTATTTTCCACAATCATTTAACTTTTCCCAAACTTTGAATTGTTCTTCTCTAGAGAGACTTACTAATGAGGTGCTCGTAAGATATGCCATGTATTTTCATTGCACCCCATGATGGCCTAAATAGCTCGGAATCTCTTGTAACAAACTAAATGCTCCCTCTTCCGCCGATAGTTAAAATGGCGCAATTTTTGACGTCACACCTGCTGTGTCTGAATAGAAGGACAGGAAATGCTCTCGTGTAAATCAGACTTTTAGGAGCCAGTCGCATAGTTTAGCGCGATCTCATTGCATTTTACATGGGAGGGGACGGTAAGGCTAGTGAGATAAGCTGACAGAATTTGTAGGGTACATTTTAAAAATTGCTGTCCTCCAATGTGAATTGTTTCTTCTTTCTTGACACAGTGACAATAGTACAACACTACGTCTCTCCTGTAAATTGTCTAGGGCTAAAGGTCTGGGTCGTTGTACACATATTTACTTGAAAATATCGATTCTGATCGTGAAGGCATGCAAGTAGAGAATATGAGTTTACGAGTGAAACACAGTGATAATCAGCAACGGATCGGTCCACAACTCTGACAAGAAAGAGAGAGTCTGTGATGTTTTGCCAAGACTAAAGGACAATCCACTTTTGGAAGATTGGACGACAAAATCTCGGTAGTACTGAATTTTAGCAATCTAAGGAACTTGTAAGATTCAATCGCTTTCTAAATCGGGAAGCGTATTTCGTTTTTATCATAGTGTGCTCGAAACTATATATGTGTTGTCCAGTTTGGCACACTCTAGCAAAATGATTAGCAACGCATTAGAAACGCCCTTTCAGCAATCCAAAAAACTTACAACCTGCTGATTAAAAAAACTAAAATAATTACTGTAGCTGCGGCATTGTGATAACTTATAGATCTTTCACTAATATTGCAGTTTTCAATCAGGATATACAAGAAAACCTGATGATAAGGAATAGGCAACTAGTTATTATTGAAGTTATTTGGGATGGTTTGCTCCACTGAATCAGGCTGTATTCATATCGTCTCAAAAATAAGACCAAAAATAAAACACATGCAGGTAATCTTCGTTCGACATGTACTGTTAAAAATAAGAGGATCTTTGTTCTATGATGTCCGTACCATATTTGGTAAAATTAAAGGAGCACTGTTAGCTATTTTTTGGCATGTAAAAACCAGCACATTCCTAGACCACAGGAAGCCCAATTTGTCAGAGCTGAGCAGCACTAGATATGTGAATTAAACCATTAGGAAGTGATGTGATTTTTCTTTTTCAAAACTGATTGTTTTAAAAAACGATAATTTTATGCAGCGATGAAAGGACCATTTTGTACAATTCAGCGACCAATTGAATTAAACTAGTGTAATCAAAGATTAGGAAGTGCGTTCTGCAGGATATGTAGTGTGATAATAGAAAGTGGGTTTTTTGAAGAAAAGGAATGGAAACTTAAGGTTGACTGCGGCTTTATTCTTTTATCGGGAGTTGTGCACAGTTCCCTCACACTTCGAGGAATACAGAAAAGAGCCAATGTACAGGCATGACGTAATCGATGTACAGGACAACGAGGCCAAACGCTGCACGTGTTATTTTCTCTTGCACGTGTTTTTTTCACTTGCACGCGTATGTGAGGCCCAAAGCCCCTGAAAAAAACTTAGAGGGGCGGCCAAATTGCAGAAAAAAATCTCGATTTCTCACGCCTGCAAACCAAATTAGGATGCGTTCTCTCGTTCCTCGAGAACGCAATTATTTTGGCAACAATATTTAGCTAACAAAATAAGATTCTAAAGAAGCCATATAAATGAACTTTATATGTAACGCAGAAATAAATTATGTCATAATCATAATATTGCACTGTCAGAAAATGTCGTTAATATACTATAGGGTTGAACCAAATATTATCCCTTAATAGCTCTTTTTGATTTTTTTTTAGAAAGTAAAAGACCGGATAAGACAAAAAAAAAAACGGTTGGCTTCCGAAAGCTTAAAGCCTACTAAAAGGTGGCTGGTTTCAGTCAGTAAGCTTTGACTGGCTAAAGAAGACCGGCACTAGATACCTCAGTGGTTTCTATCGTCTTTTAATTACGTCTGTCCGAGTCAACGACGAGAACAGGCAATCCAAATACGTCAATAATACTATTTTCGTTCTATTTTGTATTTTGAAAAACAAGAGCCGGCACAACTTTTCACACTGAGGACATCTTTTTATTTGCCAAAAATTGTTCCTTAACTGGTCTAATTCTTTGTAAAGCGAGCTAGAGCTGTTAGGACCAGTTCTCGTGCAGCAGTCTTCTATTTTTACTCACTCGAACATGATTACCGGCACGTTCTCTCTACAAACATTATGCTGCACTGTGCAGGCGGTATATTAGCTGAATGGAAAAATTGTCAGCAATATTTTGGGGTCAAGAGAGTACACGAAATATCTTTAATGTAACCAGATCTTTTTCCCGGGGGGGGGGGGGGGTACTCCCTTATAAGGGCTTAATGGGGACGTGCGGCCAGCCAGGGTATGAGGGGCCGTGCCGCACCTCCCCACCCAGGGATATATCGAGTACCCCCCCAGGATCTTTTTAAACAACTCAGACAACTTAATTAGCGGGGCTATTAGTTGTTCAGAAAATCAGGGTCGATATCACGGTTGTTAAAAAGAAAAACAACAAATTTAATACCACGCAAAATTTTTGACGGCTGCCATACTTAAATCTTCATAGAGCTGTTTTCAATTGCATAAGTATCACAAAACCAAGACCATAGTGATTCACTTTGGCCAAAGGACTCTGGAATTGACGATACTGTGGACATATACGCCAAACGCGAGGACATGTGTGTGAGCAAATGCGATTGGTTTTTGTTTAAATTCTGTTTGGATGAAAATGGCGCGCTATTTCATTTCATCACTAAGTGTGGAAATGCAAGCCTGACCAAAGTAAAAGCTAACTGCGTTCGACACTTAAGGTGAAATCTGCTTTATTATAGACATTATTCGAAATATCGAATGTTCGAGAGATCAAAAGTTCCGGCTTTAAAAAATAGCGATTGAATTGTCTCTCGATCACAGCAGTATAGTGTTGCTGATAAAGAACTACTATCACAAGCTTAGATATATTGTTTTGGTCGCCTTTTGATAACACCAAATACATCAATCACGAAAATTTAACACGAATATTGAAAGCCAATATTGGTTAGAAGCTAGAATTTTACAATGTAAGGATTGCAACGCCCCGATTTAGTGTAATTAAATCAACTGATCAGTAGACATATTACCCACATCGGCTGCCCACAAGTATAAGGAACTTGAAGAGTGTGTAACTCTGTTCTTCTGACTTCGGTGTTTCTCTGCTTGACTTGGTGAAATTTGAATTTCTTTGTATTAACTTTTAGGGAGAAAACCATGGAAAGTTGGAAAATTCTCTGCCTTTTATTTGTTTTGCTACGACGAAGTGAAGGTGAGTAGAAAATTAGAATAATTGATTTATCTTGGTAACGTTTGAAGAACCCTGTCAGTACTATATTTAGACAGAAGTTCTGTTTGTCAGCTTACCTAAATGAACTGAATGGGAATTTTGTCCGTCATATACTTTATCGAACTCGAAATATAAGACCTTCTTATAATGTGAACAAACTTTCCAAATCCTCCGGCCGCTATGTAGATGTACTTAGGAATTCAGTTCTGGTAGACATACAAGCTGTTTAACTTAATAGCTTCAACGAGCAAGAAGAGAACATTTCTTTACTAACCAAATCAGTTTCAGCGGCAGTTTGAAAAACTGTAAAAAATATTCCCATAAATTTAATTTATGAAACAATTAAGTTCTTCTTCTTTTATCACTGGAAGTTGTCTCAAAGAGGGATATATCAACCGAATCGTTCTCTAACAAATCTCGAGTTCAGCTGAAAAATATGGCTTTGCATGCGGGCGAACATCATTTCCGGAGACACTGGGCTCAACCGCAACCCACACTGAACACGAGGGTTCTTGTCTGAAATAGAAGCAGAATAGACAGAATAGAGTGCTAGACGTTCCTTGAAATAGTAAGTTAATGGGTATGCTGACAAATATTCCACTACTGGCCACCTGTAATCCCGTAACCCCTCTTAAAAGGCCAGCTTTTCAGCTGTCCGATACGTCCACTCTTGATTCCACATTCATCACCTTGATAATTCTGTCCGACACTTGGATATCCACTGAAGAGAGGATCATCAATTGCACTCTATTTTTATGCTGGGATCATGAAAAGAACACTTCCCTTAAATTTGATTCTTTTTTGTTATCACCGTTATAGATTGGTTCAATGCCTTTACACTAGTCAAAGCACCGACCTCAGTGAGGACACGACTCCGATTTGATGACGAGCTTACCTCGTCAGTACAAAACCTTAATTTCTTACATACGATGTCTTTTATCACTAAACCGGGGTTATGCATGATAAAAAACCAACAACAATGATGGCAATGGAATCACAGCGGCGATTATTCATGACCTATCCTTACTGATTTAACTAATGATACTGCAACTTGAAACTGCCCGAAAAAATTTCACTGCGGTATGTTATGTTGTCAGAGGCAAGCGTAACTTAGTAGGAATGGACTGGGTAAGGTTAACCGCAAAAGTATTTTCTCTAATATTGGTCAAAGCCTAAGCCAAGGGAAGGCACGTCCATTCTTTAAAGTTTCAAAACGCATTCAAGAAGTGTGATTTATATAAGCTAAAATACTTGTAGATTTTCAAAGACTGGACGTACACATCCAGGTTTTTCCTTTCAGGGTTGATTTATCGCTGTTTCTGTAATGTTCTAATGTGCGTGAGGAGTGCAGTATGGTGACAATATATAATCTACAAGGATTTTGTTTATCAGACATCATTTCATGATATTGATGCCAACAGCTGATTGAAAAATTGCAAACGACTCAATCCCAAACCACACGCTGAGTTTAAACTATCGCTTACATATTACTTCTTGTTCAATGATATTTCAATCTCGCTGGATAAAGTTTCCTCTGGAGACTTGAAGATTAATAGCCTTGTAACCTCAGTCTATAATTGCATTTCTTCGCCTTGCTTATATTTTTACATGGAGCGTACGTTAGCTAATGGTTTGTGCGCTGAAGGAGAACCCAGCAATCTCGGCCGGAGTTGTTGTTGTCCGTATGCAATTCAAGGCTCCTTTCTGATTCCAAATGGATACTGAAAAATAGATTAAATACTGCATAATAGAGCATTAGCTAACCTTAAAGAAATGACTAGTAATACCTCCAATCACTTCAAGAGGCGTTTGCATCGACAAGCTCTCACCAAACTTTTTGGATGCTGATAGGAAATATCTAGATCTTTCAAGAAAAGTTGCCCTACAACAGTGTAATAAAGGTGTATGCCGCATCGCTGAACTGAGTCTTTGTAGGTAGTGTTACAGTTTACCACTGTTTGATCGAGGTTCACAATGTTTCAGAGAATAAAAGAAAAAGATGAATACTTGGATTTGTGATTTCTTCTTCCTTCATAATTACATGTAAAAACCGTGAACTTCAATCAAGCAATATTGAGCTACCACTACCCATGATGCCTGTATGTATTCTCGTGTACACTTTTCCGCTCCTGGAAGATCATCTATCTCGAAATAATTGGTCATTTGTCAGTTGCCTGTGATCACGAGAATGTTGAAGTCGAAGGAAACGCCGTGACTCACAAGCTAAATGATGATTTAAGGTACCACTCAAAGTAGAACCATTTGCCCGCTAGACACTTTGTCAGTAATAAGTACATTCATACATTCAGTACATACAACTCCATAACTTTTATTGATCGTATGAAAATTATTGCAAACGACGACAATTATAAACTATCGGCGAAAATTATTAAAAAATAATAATGACCATTCCCTTGATTATTAGAAACTTTGACCAACCTATGACTATTTTATATGATAATTATTACAACATTACTATATAGCCCCGTTTCACAAGGACTGGGAACTACCAAATTCACGAATTTGATTGGTTGAAAGCGGACTAGATTTTCCTATTTAGACCGGCATCTTGACCGGTAATGTTTGCAGTGGAAAAGTTGCAAACTAAAATGCAAAATGATTGACTAGTTTCTTCTATTAATATCTATTTATGGAAGAACTAAAAGCTTTATGAGGAAAACTGTTAAGAGGACGAGTAAAATTAATGAAATTTAATTCAGCTCATCGCCGTTCGCAAGCAAAATGTCAATTGTACAAACCAGTTACATAACGTGAATTTAATTGTTCTTGTTTGCCATATAATAAACATTTTATTACCGAGCTTAGTCGTTCACTGCGTTCGGTCTGTACTCACGACCTCGGTCAAGATTCTTCCATACAGACCTTCTGCTCGGTAAATATGAGCTCAATACTAACCATTCCAGTAATTATTACAATTTATAAACAAACTCAATGACTTTAGGAAACTCATTACAAGCTTTACAATAATTGTTTTCAGGGATATCTGTATGTCCTTCTCGCGAGATCCGAGCCACAGAAGGGGAAGTGACGTCACCAAACTACCCAAGGACATATCCTTCGGATTCTGATTGCACGCTGGCAATAGATGGAGGACTCAACGTCAGATTCAAAATTAAATTTGCATTTTTCGAAGTTGAAGAAGATGAAGATAGTAAGTTGACATAAATGTATTTTTGGACAAGTCGAATTCCGATAACGTATACAATATCTTGTTGTCCTACTTCGACGATATAGCACAACAATCTCTCTTAAGTTTTTGTTTGACATCTGCAATTAGAAACAGCCCTAAGAAAATACGCGCGCTGATTGGTTAAAAATCGTATTTCTTTTTAAGCAACAGAGCACTTTTTCCGTGTTTACCCCTCCGAGTGTTTAAATGAGATTATGTAAACACGGAAAAAGTGCCCTGTTGCTTTTATAAAATAATTTCTAAAATGCGCGCGAATCTAAAACGTCACAACCATGTTTACATACTTTCATCTAAACACGCTTATCGACCAATGAGAGCGCGCGTAGTAGCTTAGTTCTTTTATAAAACTCGATGGAAACACAGAACTAGCACGAGCTGTTGACGTAATGATGGCGTGAGCAACCAGAGCAAGTAGAATTTACACTCTGATGATCAAAGTGAAGAAGTTGTTTTCCTTGTTTTTGGTGCGGTGTTTTCTAAAAGAAATAGAAAGCACTCGCCTGCAGGAAGTGCTCCCACGCATTTCTCGTTCTCCCATGCTTCAATTCAACTCGTGTTTCTATACTATAAACCTCGATAGAAACACGATACATGTTTTCTGTTTCTAATTATTGTTTTAAGTGCCAGGACCTAACATCCCGGTGGTGGACTGCCGTATGGTAAGGACGTACCTGTTAGGGGTTAAAAAAGCTGTTTTGGTTCTTCCTAGGGTATTCAACCTTCAAAGGTCCAAAGTGCGAGCCTTTGCGGTACCTTACAGGTACTGAGCCAAAAACAAAAATATAGGCAAGGCATAAGGTGTTGTTTTAGGATTGGTATCTCGTAGGGGTTTAAAAAAATTCAAGCCACACCCAAAAAACAGGATCTTGGTACCTCTTAGGGGATCCCTATCCCCGTCGTTTTTATATGGAGCCCCCCACCCCGAGCCTAAAACTGCATTCTTTGCGCGCTAACTCTCTGAGGTTCCAACCCAAAATTGTGTTTGTATATTTTGCAGGCCCAGATGTGTGTAACTATGATGTTTTGAAGATTGTCGATGGCCCAAGGACCATTTCATACTGTGGAAGGGGAACTCCATCAGACTACACCTCTTCAGGAAACAAGATTTCCATTGTGTTTCAATCAGACAGCAGTCTTCAGTTAAAAGGTTTCAGCATTTCATTCAGCACCTTCAACGTCGAACCTTCAGGTAGTAAGTGACAGTTAACACGTGTGGGTAACAAACAGTTACAACTGTACAATCCTGTGCAACCAACAGTATCTCAAAAAAGTTAAATCTGTTCAGCAATCGTTTTCACCTAGAAATGTGAAGATTACCATCAGATCAGATCTTGACGGAACAAAATTCTTGGCTTTCGTTCAGAAAACTTTTAACATGTCCAGTGTCTTAAACCATGAATCAGTTTGGGAAAAATATAGAAACTGAATCAAGAACTTTTCACTTATTTGTGCTACAAACGGGCTGTCCACGTCCTATCACGACATTTCATAAATTGACAACCAAAGTACCACGTTACTATTCCAGACAATCTGTCACTTTCTGTTATCTTGAGAGATACTAAGTTAAACAGTTAAAAGAAACCCTGGAGGTTTTATTTAAATTTTTCATCACTTAAGTTCGATGAGTGCGCATCAATCTCACCACAGTCTTCTATTGTAGCAATCCATGATTTTGATTGTAAGCGGCCTGGCCATGTAGCTGGTAATATTTGACCCTAGCCCTTTCCTAACTAAACAAGAAATGTTAACGGAGATAAAGAATTCATTGTTCCCCACTGAGTTAAGGTGATTTCTTGGTATTGCATTGCGCATCCCTACTGCGCACGATGTCGCGACATTAGCCAATCTCGTTCCCAAGTTCCTCTCTCTACCTCGAGAGGACCCTGGGAAAGAGGTTGGACAAGTATACAACGTAAGAGATTTTCCTCAAGCTAAGCTCGACAGCGAAATGAATGCTCGTGTTTTCTTAAACACGCACCGTAAGAAACTTTTTGTTATTGCATTAAATTAGTCTGTAATTCGTTGAATTTCCACTGAATGCGTAAGAAAAACTTCAACGTCAGGTAAAAAATTACTGCCATTAGTTTTTACTTACCTTTTACTCGTGACCTGAACCTTACCACCCCTAGAAGACGCACGATGGAAGAGCTTTTTGTCAACTCTGACCAAAGATGTACATTTTTGCCACGAAACACGTATCAAATTGTTCCTTTAAGACCTTTAAGACTATGTAATGTATCTATTGAGAATTTTAAATGTTATCTCCGTGTGTTTGTTCATTGATACCCCGAAACATTCAAAAAAGAAAAACGCACTCAATGGGTACCATTGCACGGATTTTTTACGCAACTTTGACGGGTTATGACTCTTAAACGAGCACGGTACTATACATTTTCTATCGGACATTTGAATAACTGTATTATTAAGAACAACCAGAAAAGTATGAAAAAAAAAAACTGACGTCAAGTGTTATTGATAAAAGAGGATACGAAAATTTCGTTTCGATGGCACTTTAAGAGAGAGCTGCGAACCAGGGTTTCCTATCTCTTCGAGCAATCTTCATAACACCCTCCTCCAACAGTTGAAAAAGCTGGAATGCATCTGAAATTACGAGCACGCTATTCATGTTACATCTTGTATTCCTTTTCCAGAACCACCCGGCACTAGCATCTGTCCAACGAGGGAAAAGAAGGTTAGACCAGATGCACCAGAGACAATGAAGGGAGCCCTGTTCTCGCCAAAGTCTCCAAACTTTTATCCCAACGATGTAAGGTGCACAGTCACTTTGGACATACCTGACAACTACAAGACTGTGTTCTGGTTCCAGAAGTTCTCTTTGCAATGTAAGAACGATAAGGACCGGCAAAGTTACAAAGACAAGTCACGATAATATAGCTATGAAAGACGTCAACTATTAACAGTTTTGAAATTAGGTTTCTATTAGAAACTACAGTTAAACCTGTATATTTAAATATATAAAAAAAGCAAATTTGTGTCTTAATCAGCAAGTGGAAGTCCCATTACATCAATATACACAATACAGTGGAAAAGGTTCACATACCAATCAACGAAATGATTCTTTTCCATCATTTTGGAAAATGAACTTTCCACTGCTTTCTTCTGAATCGTCCCAGTTGTAGGCCACCTCACGTCAGCCAAATGAAGGACTTTCGACTCAGCTTGATAGAGCGGCCTAGAGGACAAAAACAAAAGAAATGTATAAATATGTCAATTCTGTCTGTGTCCTTTATTACCTCACTGCCAAGCTGAATTTTAATATATCGAAAACAGTCTGTTCCAGATTTCTACCCTGCTCTAAAGAAATAAAACATCGCTCGTGGAAGAGGAGACAATTTATTGTTATAGTTGAAAAATCATTAAACATTTCTTATACAGGTTAATTAAAATAAGCTATAGACCCTTTGCATAAATGGCGCCTAAATTTGAATAATAATACTTTGTACATCCTTAGCCTCACATTCAGACAAAGGAATTTTCACATGAATGTGAGGCTAAGGATGACAAAGTCTTGTTATTCAAATGTAGGCGCCATTTATGCAAAGGGTCTATAAAATGTGTTTTTGGTTGCCTAGGTAAATTAGAATATGCAACAGATATAAGTGTAAATGGTTCTTTTGCTATGCAGATTCCCCGAATTGCACGTTTGACAAGTTGGTACTGAGTGACGAGGAGGTCACTCGAACACAGTGTGGAGGAAGTGCCAGCCAGCTTCCACCTCCAATGGAGTTTAAAGGAAAGAAAGTGCAGATTGATTTCAGTTCAGATGATGACATTCCTGCTGCAGGATTCCAGCTGAAGTATAATATAACTCGCCTTGAACAAGGCACGTAAGGAAAATTAAAAGCTGTATTGAAAGACCTTGAAAGCCATATGGCTGAGGAGTATTTCCCCTAGGGTAGCCAATCTCAGAGCCGTTAGGTTAACGCTGTACCTTAATTCATTAAACACGGAGCGATCCTATATAACGAGGCTGAGGTGTTCAGCCTGTCAATCACAAATCCCAACGGACGGCCAATGCTCCCATTTGATTGGCTTTCAATTTCTTTGCTCTGAATATGGAACAGTTTGAGGAATAACTCAGTGTTGTTCAATTTGCATTTTGTTTGCACCATCATAACGCTCATAAACATGAAAAATTTTAAATATCCCACCAAAATCCGGCTGTGTTCAGAGGCTAACCAAAATCACCTCTTACGAGATTTCGTTTCGTTCTCAGCATGCTGAGATAAATGGAAACAGATAGCTCGCGGCAGGCATCAGCTTGCAGGCGTCATCATTGCTATTTTAGTTAGCGGCGAAATTTGAATGCTCCGAGTGAAGCGACAAAGAATAATTCATCGTTTTTTTCTTCCAAAGCCATCATTTTAAGTGTTAATATAAGTTTTATTTTCACTGTATTTTTATTATTTACGTTATATTATTCTACGTAAATGACTCCGTTGGTTTGACGAAAAAAAACGCTATTTCTCCACGACTTTTATGTTATGCGACCGTTATCATTACCGTTATCGTTATGGTTATTCTGGCTTTCCACTATTGCACAGGAAAGCCAACAGAGTGCTTCAAGGGGGCGTGACCTTGCCTTTTATAGGATCGCTCCGTGTTTAAGTTGTAGTTAGCTTAAATGCACGACCCCATGAGCGGCAACGCTTTATCACTATCGTGTTGAAATGAAAGTTATCGTATTTTATTATACAGCTGCACTTCGCAGAGAACAAATAACGCTTAAGACGAGTACAAATATCCCGGTGTACTCCTCCCGTTCACCAATCAGTTAGCTGGACTTCTCGCGCAAATTCCGTTCCGCTTCGCATACTTCTATCACGCATTCTCTGCAAATAAATATCCACGAAATTCGCTCGCACGAATATACCAATTTGGCGTGTTGGATAATAAATCTCTTATTAGATGTTTTGTTGTGTAGTATCGCTAAGAATTTTTGCTCGTTGTTTGTATTTTGACTCGCCCAACGGGCTCGCCAAAATACGCCACAACTCGTAAAAATACTCAGCGATACTACACAACAAAACGTCCAATAACATATATCTATTGTACGGTTACCGAGGCGCAATCCTTTCCAGTGCAATCCAAGTCGAATCCAATCAAACGACTGATGAAATGAAATCAAATGAAATGAAATGAAATGAAATCAAATC
>JAHPZR010021737.1:22500-33001 GCA_019787425.1 Platygyra sinensis
CTCTTAGAAACAGGCAAGGATTAAACCTCGCCGCTGTTCTTTAGCCAAAAGACATTGTCGACGAAATGAGAAGAATGAACTCGCAAGAGCTTGTAAATATTCTTCTCTCAAAGTGCGATGAAGCAAATCAGAGATATGTAACGTACTTAAACAAAATGAACCAGACAGAGCAGACGACAGCCAACGCAGCGTGGGAACAAAACATAGTTTTCCAAGAGGTCGAGAAGCCCGAGATATGCAAGTGGAGAGACCTAAGCCAAGGGAACTACAAAGTGCTTGATGTGGAAGATCGAGGCATCAATAAGTACGGCCCAAAGGTTTATGTGTGGGCTCCGACATCGTTGATATATGCAATGAAACATCGAAACAGAACAGATTATATTCGCCACAGAGGAGCGATGCAGTCGTCCAAAGGAAACGTATTTTGATTTCGCTTTGGCTTGAACTCGCTAGCCTGACCGCAATGTTTTGTCACGGGCTAGTTACCAACCCTTTTCACGGTCTGGTTACCAAGCCGAAATGAAAGCCATTACAGACGAATTTTGCCGATAAAATCGCAAAGCAGCTTTAATGTTGCAGAAAATAACGAGCATTGAGGGCTCAGTATTCTTTTGTTGTTGCCACAAGAAGTCTCCGGCCAATGAAGACAGAAAAAAGCACAGAAATAAGTCAGGAGTCCATCACTAGGAGCCTGCAACTACCCCATATTCCTGTCACGGCGTTTTCACAGACTGATCTATTTTTAGTTTGAATTTATCTCGAATTCAGATCTCCACAGGAACCTCAGTGACCAATTGCAATCACAAGCGCGGACAAATGTTGACATGTCGACATGTTTACGTGAGGCCGCATTGTTTTATCCTTACTGAAGCGTGATCATGTAGACTGGAACTTGTCTATTTCGCGGGAAAAATATCTAAAAATAGACTGGTCTGTAAAAATGTCGTTGCATTGGCTTATTATGGGAGTTGCAGGCTCCTAGTAATGGGCTCCTGAATAAGTATATTTCGTGTCTCGCGATCGAACGATCGATACAGGCTAGTGTTAAACTGTTCGAATGTTTCTAGCCTCTTCCACCGCTTGTACAACCTGAGCTGTTAAATCTCTGACCTCCCTCTGCCAGGAAGGAAAAGAAAGTTCGGTGATAATAAAGCAAACAGCATGGAAACACAATCATTTTCTATATAATTACGACATATTCAACCGGCAAATGCGTGGTATCGTTTTCAAGGCAAAAAATGTCCCATATGTTTGAGAAAGCACCGCTCGTGTGATTTAAGTATCTGATTTGGCCCCAGCACAATCTAGCGAGCAAATGGTGGTGCTTTTGGATGTAGGGTTGGCCACCCTTGATTCCTGACACGTCACGTGCAGGCGCTCGTTAGGGGTAGTGGGGTGAGGCCGTCTACGGCGACAACCTCCGGGTGAGCCCCCAGTAGACGACTGGGGGTGCTCAGAGATCCCTCGGGATCTCAAACCTCGTTCCCACAGGTTAAATGTTGCAGCACGTTGGACATGCTATATAAAAAATTTTAATTTAGCTCCAATTCAAATTCAAGAGGCATACCATTGAAGCCAAAAACTTCGCCATCTGCATCTTTGACAGTGAGTGTGATGCTATTTACATAATCTTGTGTCGAGCAGTCGCGCAAAACTTGATCTGGGGGAGAAATATAGCTGAATTTTTCATATAAGGCTTGCCTCTTACATCAAACTTTGCCAAGAGATCTGACCTTTTACCATTAAACAGATTCTTATTTTTGTCAATCAAATCACAGTGAATGAAGTACGCCGATGGTGATCTTAGGTGTTTTACGAATGTTATAATGTTTTTCAACTCGCGACCAATGCCAAGCAAATGGGCTAGATCAGGATCAATCCTCATTGCTTTGTCCCCATGATGTGTAATTACAAGCTGGCCAACGGGTGAATAAGTATCTGAGCTTATTTCACATATGTACTTTTTAACCGTTTCTTCCATTGTTTTTTGTCCTGGGGGGATTTTAGAAACTTTTAGGGTCTCATTTGGTTCTACTAGCGCCACTGAGCCTTTATTTTTCAGCGTATTCCAAGAGTTGAAAAAACTGCAAGACAGCAGTTTCATGAAATGCACTATGGGGATCGGCTCATCAAAGTGGAAGATTTGTCCGTTGGTTTACGCGACAAGAGTAAGCGCGACCATTTTAAATATAATAAATATATTTAAAATGGACGCGATCGCAAAGCTTCAGAAATATATGCAAACGCCAGAGGCGAAAAAGAAATCAAGCGCGGCTAAACACAAGGCTTGGACACAGTTTATTAACCAGTTTCCGAACGCGGACGTGGCCAAATTCGTTTCGCAGGTTAGCATCGATGCAAAAAATAACTTTAGCGCAGAAGTGTTTTTCAAAGAAGGCCCGGGCTCGCTACAGAGCGTTTTTGGCTCTGACAGAAAATATTGGAGACAAGAAATGAAAACCGCGCTCGGTTTGACGGGCGGCGTGTCAGGCTTCCCCTATCAACTGTCGCCGAGAAGGAGCAAAACGCCTCTGGCAATTCCAGCCATTCCGCAATTCCGAGATCAGAATCTATGTAAAGCCAGACGTATTTTTCGTCACAAAATTCAGGGAGATTTTTCAGCAAACCAGGCTCACGCATACGGCATCAGCTGAAGTGAAAACCTGGCTAAGAGGTCCAAACATGAAACACTGGCCCCAACAACTGAACTTCGCGGTGTTTTGCGCGACGCAGGGCTGTGGCATTTCTCGCGAAATCTTTGACAGCGGCTTCTCTCTAACACCGCAACTAAGGATCTTTTTCCAATTCCACGTGTATTTCACAGTCAGGCGAATTTTGTACGAGATGGGTGGAGTCCAGAGCATGAGCGCTCTGCCGGGAGACCCAACTTTCAATATATTGGCCAACCATTATGACGTTGCTTCATACAAAAGGATATGCGCCGAGTTCGGGATAGATCCATCGAGCGATTTCCGCTTCACACGTGGAAAAAAACCACGGGCTGGGGAGAGTAAACGGCGAGATGCAACTGGATTTCAAATACCCAGGATGGATGAAATTCAGCGATGAAGGTGGAAAAGCGATTAAAGGAAACCATATTTCTTACATCCAGCCCCACCCGGTCGCTGCCACCTAGTATGACTGGTTTACCCCCAATACAGCCTCCGGCATGACACAAGCGGGCCTCGCGCGCTTGAAAGCGTCAATCGAGGCGTTCGTTTACTGCATCTTGGGGGCTCAAGTAAACATACGCGACAGCCACCTTTAAAATTGTTCAGTTATCGTCTTTAAATTATCATAAATTTCTAGTGTATTGCGTTATTTTTTGTTTATCTTTTGTGTGGTTAATGGAAAAATAAAACTGGAAACTGAACCGAACATCATCGGGACAGGCGGGAGGGCAAAAGAAGCGGAGTCGGGGTTTCTGGCTCTACTGGAGGACGAGATAAGGACGCCGAACTTGGCCAAGAGCTAGCCTGCGTAGCAAGCGTTTCCGTGGGGTTGGGGAGCAAAGAAAGACCAAGGAACGGTATTTTGCCCGCGCGACATTGGGGCGAGAGCCAAAATAAGAAAGAGGGGGTGGGGGAGGGAATGAAGGAAACGCTTGCAGACAAACCTCCGTTCAGCGAACGGGGCTCGTGAGTGGCTGGACCAGTCAAACATTATTGACATGTGTTGCTCATAGGATCAAGAAGGGCAAGTGCTCAAGCTTGTTTACAAAAATTTCTCGCCGAACGTGGCTTTAGTCGTGAGCTTCGACAGTACGGCGGAAATCCTGTAGTGCAATGCCGACGCTTTGGGATTTTGAATCGCGACAGTGCGACACTATTTTCGTTATTTTCCTTCACAGATGTTTGAAGCCTCTCCTGCCTAAATTTCTAAGACTTTCCGTTGTTTGTCTTGTCACAGGCGATAATACACGCACCGATTTCTTCCCTCTGGCAAAACGCTTTTGTACTGGCGTTGGCTATGTAGAAGTTGACTGGCTAATTTTACCTTGTATTACCTTGTATTACCCTGGGTCCTCGAGGGTTTTTTTTGGTTTATACAAAGCTGCGATAACCGTGATCGAAATTAATTATTTGCAATATAACGTTTACACAGTATCCAGACGCGCTGGCTTTGATGAGTGGCTTTGCCGCTCACGATCGCAGCTTCGTCACGAAAATACAAAAAAAAAACCCCTCTGGCACGTAGGGTAAGCTTGTATGGTCCTTATTAGACAGAAAAATACAGTGATCCAAGATTTCGAATCTTGCATGCACAAGGATTACAAACGCGACTTGAATGCTTGATGACAGCATGAAATCAGTCAGGCATGAAAGGCAAAGTGGGCGGTTTTCAACATCCAGGGGTTTGTCTGCAAGCGTTTCCTTCCTTCCCCTCCCCCTCCCCCCGCTTTTTTTACGCGGTAATTCTTTGCCCCTGAACCCCACGGAAACGCTTGCTATGCAGGCTAGCGAAGAGCGTGCAAAGATACCAGCTGGCCGTGGCATCAGGAACTCTGCTGATGCCCGCGAGAATGATAATCAACACACAAAGCACAATCAACAGCAAACAACACAGCAAACGGCCGCCCCCCCCCCCCCTAAGTTCTTGTAGAAGGGCAAAAAACTTCTCGCAGCACGAGGCTAACAAAACGGCCACCATTGTCGGCGCGGTAGTAGTCGGCGCTTTGGCGTATATGGCTTTTAACACCGCTTTTTGAGGTACTTTTCGGCTACAAAGACAACCGCCGCCAAAATCAGGAGCCAGGTGTGCTCGGCGAGATAGCCGATGGCCTGCCCAGCGGTTTTGTAAAGGAACCTCGCAATCGAGCCGATCAGCCCGGACAGAATAGAACCAACTTTCGTTTTTGAGGCCGTTTCCAAGGGCTTTGCTGGTGGCCTTCAGAGCGTTAGTAAGGGCTCCAACGACGACCCCGATGGTGACGCCGGCGGCAAGAAGAATGGCAGTCAGAGTGACACCATTTTCTTTGAAAATCTCTTTGGTTCTTTCACGGAGAAGCATCGCGGCCTCGCTTTCTTCAATCTGAGTTTCCAAACGAGCGAGCTCTTCGTCAATTTCTGCCAATCTAGCCTTTGCGCCTTCTTCGTCAGAGGGCGAAGGCTCAGATTCTAAGATATCTTGGACTTGAGCTCTTTCACGCCGGAGCTCGCTTACTCTCTTTTCTTGAGCATCGCGCTTCAGCCTCTCTTTCATTCCGCTTATTTTTCTTTCTTTTGCCGCGATACTTGCACGGAGTTCGCCAACATTTGTTTGCTTTTTTCCTTTGATTTTTATTAGTTTTTCAAGCTCGGCCACTTTTTTCTCTATGGTTTTAAGATCGGCTCGATAATTTTTTTGAGAATATCCAGCCTACGAATTTGTGCTTCATTTTCAAGTTGGGTGCCGTGCTCGGCTTGAAGGCTATCAAGTTGCGCTTGAGTTCCCTCGATTTTCTGTCTCAGAGTTTCTTTTTCTTTTTTTTTTAATAACTTTATTACAATTACAGAATACATACATACAAAACTTACACTTTACAACACTTTGCTAAATAATGAGTTTGTAACAAAAAGAAAGTTAACAACGTATTTTACATTACTCACTTACAGTACTGCACTTACTACACTCGGCATTACTTACTAACAAAACCTTGCATAACCTCACTTACGCTTGTATTACTTACTTAACATACGTTATACTTCTAACACGAGCGAGCCACTTACACTGAAGAAACTGTAAGACCATGTCTCAGATTTTCTGCCTCTTGTTCTTTTGTTTTCTTTTCCGCAATTAAGCTTCTAGCTCTTTTTCTTGTTTTTCAGCATCCCCCAATCTTTGGCGTTCGTCTTCGACGGTATTGTGGTCTTCGACAATTATTTCTTAAGCCGGAGGTCCAAGTTTATGTTTAAAGTTGTCCAAAAAACTTTTCATAAAGTCTGAGTCATCATCTTTTAGGATCTTGTACTCGCCCTTTTTTGATCCTTGAGTAACAATTTTGCTCACATTTTTCCCGGTGCTTCTTTTAATTCCAAGGCTTTCAAAAATTCCCCTTGGGGAATCTTGTTTTTATCTTATCAACAGCTTTTCTCAGTTTTCGAGAAATATCGCTTTCATTAAAAAGGTTGTCGATAGACTCCAACAAAGGGGTCTCCTCATAAGAGGTATCCGGCAGCCCGGTCTGCTCGTGCTGGATCGTTTGCATCTCCACCTGCTCGCCGCCGTGGTATGACGTGGACGCCACGCCCGGCTCAAAAGGTCGGGTCCTGTTAACCTCTTCTTCGTCGTCATCATCATCGTGGTCAATATTATAATCAAGGGTCGGATCTTCGTGACCAAAATCGCCGCCTTCCGCTTTTCATATTTTCACGGCTGCTAAATGCTGGGAGACCTTCCGCAGGGTTTTTTTCCATGATCTTCTGCGAACTCATCATCATCATCTTAATCTTTCTCAAACCAAGGAGGAACGTCATTGTCCGGGCCGTCATCGGCCATTATCTTTTCGAAGCGCGATTTTAATTTTAAAAAAAATTTTCAAACTATACCGTGTCGGTGCCAGACGCCCTTCGCCCAACGCATCTAGAAAAGACACTACACGGGATGAAGGCCCCACGCGCGGTCAAGCACATCACCTTCTACACCTCGGAAGCCAACCCTGGTGAGACGCTGTACGTCCACGTGCCAAAGCTGAATGAGCATGAGGTCCTCGTGCCCGGCTCGCCGGCGCTCCGCTATGACATTGACCTTGCTGGCGGGCACGCCAACAACTTCCTGCTCCAGAACGTCTCGCGGGCGCTGGTGGACAAGCTGGTCGTGAAGTTCGCGGGCCATGTCTCGGAAGAAACGGTCGCCCACGACATCTACAAGACTTTGGAGACCTTTTCTTGCCGGGGGAAAAGCGGGACAACATGGTGGCGTGGTGGATCCAGAGCGAGGATCTGTGCAAGATCCGCTTACGCCAGCGGCACGGGGTTTGTCTATGACCACGTGAGCCGTGATAAGGTGGTCCCGATCACGAGAAAGGTGGACACTCAGATAAACATCAAGATCAACACGCAAAGAAAGTCCATGAAAGCCATCCTCCTCCTGTTCGTGGAGCCGTGCACCGCGGGGTCGACGGATTCAGAAAAGTACAGCCTCCCCGACCTGAAGAAGGTCAGCATCACGATCAATGGCTCGCCCAACATTATTTACAACGAAGGCATCGAAAGGGAAGACATGTGGAGCGAGGTTAGCCGCTTCTTCATGAAAGAAAAACATAAGCTCCAGCACATAAATGTGAAGAAGTTCTACGCCGAGAATAATTATAAGTTCGGGCTCCTGATTGATCTGCGCTCAATGGCCAGCCAAGAAATGCACGGCAGTGGCAAAAACATCGTGAACTCTACAGACGGCATCCAGCTCAATCTCGTTCCCAGAGCCACTGCGCAGTCTACATCTATGGCGCATGCCTGAAATGGTTGCTCCCAGAGCTCTCGATACCTGCCGCAAGCCAGAAGGATCGCGGGCTCTGGGGACGAGAATGCATCCAGCTGGAAACAGATCGGGACGCCAAATTAAGGCTCGGGCCGCATGAACTGCCACATTTATGTGATCGCCGACGCCCAGTTCAACGTAAAAAGCAATCAACTATATTCTGTGCAGTATTGATGTATGGATCCGGCGAATGCCCCCTTCAACGCGCTCATCGTGGGGCCGACCAACTCGGGGAAGACGTGGTTCCTCGTAGACCAGCTATGAGCCCTTTCCGCGGCAGGTTCGACTACATCGCGCTCATCTGCCCGACGTTGGCTTCCAACAAAACCCATACATAACATACATACATACATAAGCTTTATTTATACACGGTATCAATTTCATATAAAATATGCTCTTCCATCGAGCCGTGTGTAACTTAAAATATTAAATAACCATTCATAAGTAATCTAAAACGAGCACTATTTCTGCTAAAACAAATAAACAAGTTATGCTAATATTAATACTAGTACTATATACTGATAGCAAAATACTAAAGCGGGAAACAACTACTACAACTTGTCATACAAACCATTTTCGGTTTGCCGAGAGAGATCCGCGGCTGTATGTCATCATCTGCGAGCAGCACCAGGTCCAATCTTGGCTGAAGGTGGCGTGTATTTTCCTTGAAGGCACCAACGCCCTCATTGTTCTTGACGACTGCGTTGCCTCGAAAGACGAGAAAGGGCGGACGGGGGAGCTCGTCAAGCTGGGCTTTTCGGCGCGCCACGCCGGCATCAGCGTGTGGGTGCTGACCCAGCAGCTTTCCAGCGTCGCGAAGCCTTTCCGCGAGAACGTGGCGGCGATCGTGCGGTTTAACACGCCGGCGACCAAGACAACGAACGCCATCTTGAAGAATACGCCGGCAAGCTCTCCCACGAGGACTTCAAGCAGCTGATTATGCAGCTGAAAGAGCGCAATTTCGCCCACCTGGTGTTTTCTCTTCGCCACCCCTACGTAATTGAATTGAAATAAAAAAAATAGAATAATATACAATGGCCGAAATTTCAGAAAAAAGATATAGCTGGCGTCATGAACATGCTGGAAGTCGAACCCGCGCCTGCCGCGAGTCTGCAACCCGACATCCCAGCTTGCAATTCTGGCTTCTACGGGCAGGGCCAAGGAAGCCATCGGCGTGGCGATGTCACAAGACCAGGTTAAGCGATTGGATCCTAAGGACGTTGAAAAATACTACAAAAGGTACGAGACTTACGTGGGGGCCAAGACCACAGAGACCGTCGTCAACAGGTTCGTCTCGTTGTACGTCCGCGCGGTAGGCGCGTTTGTACCAATTAAGGACGCGGAGGGCCTGCAGAATGCTCTCAAAAAGGATTAAACATCACCAAAGAGCTGACCACCCTTGTCGGAAGCCTTGCGCTGAAATGCGGACGGCTGCTAGCCTTGGCCAACACTTCCCTGATCACGATGCAGCATGTCGATTTCGAGAAAAAGGCACAACCCGAACACCGTGATGCCGACGGATATCCAGACGAAGTGTCGCGCACTGAGCAAACTACAGAATAATTATTCACCAATTGCCGAGCAATTATTCACCAATTACTCAATTAAATATTTTTGTTAAGTAATATACAATGTCTGAGGTGCAGCCGACTGACCCACAAACAGTTGAGCCGCAAGCAGCTGACGACACGACACAGCAGGTGTCTTAATAAAACTCAACCACAAGGCCGAAAAACCCCAATCGGGTGGCGCCGGGCAAAGCTATCGCGGCGAAAACAAAGCAAGCCCGCGAACCCCCCAAAAAGGCTTTGGATGAGGCTAATGCTATAATTACAAAGCAAGAAGCTGAGCCCTCTCCGGAGCCATCTCAGTCAGAAACAAAAAACATCCTCACCACCACGCAATGGCTTAGTGTCATCAGCATTGGCGTTTCACCTGCCGGGATCTACTATAAATGCAAAGAGATCCAGAACTTTCTCACGCCACCAACCACACCGCCTCCGCCCTCGCCTGTGGACGTCGCACCCGCAAAACAGGCATACAACAAATGCATTAAAAGAATAAATTATATATACAATGAAGGTTGACGTCCTGCAAGCTTTCGTCAGCACTTCTACCATTTTTGGAATAGGGATTCTTTGGTTGAATCTCAACCAAAAGGTTTTTGCAACAGTCTGCCGGCTCGTTTCTGCGCCGTTCGAAGAAGACAGAAAAAAAATGCAACGTTTGTTCTTGTCGGATCTCTGTTACGATCTCTGTTCTTGTCTGATCTCTCTTACGAGGGCAAGTTCTTTTGCCAGGATTGCTGAGATATCCTGTTACAAGAAAAAACAAGGGGTGAATTATTTTTGGATTAAAAAAATTCCGCGGCTTGCACATATGGCTGACAACAAGCTCGTGAAAACGATCATGGAGGTTGCCACTCTGACCGGCCTAGCCACCGGCATCGGGTGGACTGCATAAAAGGTTGTGAAACAGAACATGACCGCTGACCCCAGCGGCAACGTCACGAACTATGCCAAGTTCACCGCTGTCATGGCCGGCAGCATTGCGCTGAAGCAGTATCTCGAGGACCAGAAGATTCTCCCAACAAATTGAAAAAAGAAAAACTTCTTTTATATGGCTACCATTGCATTGATGATCAGGGGCGCGATCATTAACGCCTCCGCTTTCTCTGGCGGCAACTATCTCGCGCATTATCTGTCCGGGAATGGGAAGGCTGCGCTAGCCGAAAAAACACGGCATGACAAGGCTCTTGAAGCGTATCACGCGGCGATGGCGACATACACTCGCGAGCGCACCAAGCTTCTCGATTGAATCGAAATCAATCGTGGAATCAAAGATCAGGCGGAGCAGAACTTCACGAACACTGATTAGGCTTTCAAGCTCTACAACCAGGTGCATCCAGAGCGGCAGCTCTATCTTCCCAAAGAGCCTCAATTTTCTGACTTTTTTCAGCCCAGTAAAGATCAGAAACAAGGCGAGCTGCTTTTTGTTGGCGGCAGCGCACTCGCGCTTGGCTATGCCGCGTTTCGTTTTCTTT